>CM076575.1:213214263-213409263 GCA_034641835.2 Pinus albicaulis | reverse complement strand
ACAACGAGCTTCTACAGATACGTGCATAGAGCCCATGCAAACATAAACATAATACTACAAAATTGATATCGCTTTGGCGCAGATAAACATAACAAAAGTCGATACAAATCACAACAAATCAAAGGCTTAAACATATCTATAATGTTTCAGCATTTAATTGTAAGTTATCCACAGATCTAGCGCAATAGCTATAATAGAATGTAGAGACAATATCACAGAAATAGGGTTTGCTTAGCGCAGACAACAGATCATAACCAAATCTCACTCTTACTTAACAGAAATCAATATTTGTGCATAAACACATCAATTAGCTACGTGCATTCATTATTAAGCAAACATATATTGCGATCTCATTAAATCATATCAGCAAAATAGCACAGATGCATAACACATGAAGTTCGCCAAAACATATCCTTCTATTAATTCTTTAGATATGTCAATACATCTGCTTCCTTCTGAAACCCTTACAAAACTATTACTATCCCTTCGGTGCACACAACCAGCAGAGTCCGCACACATCCAGGACTAGGTCTCCGCGCACACAACCAACAGGATTGTTTTACCCAACCCAAAACCCAAAACCCTTACAAGCACATAGATTATCCAAATATCAATATATCATAGCTTTCCGGAACTATCTAGCTTAGAAAAAAAATATACCTATTTATAATATGCCTAGCACACATATACTATGCTATCAAACCATGGTTTGAGACCCATAGTTTACATTTAAGATTAATTCTATCCCAAAATTGGGGCAAAAAGCCCTTTGACTACCCTTGATCATCACACACATAGAAACATACACAGAAAAGAGCATTGAAGCTTGTGCCTCAGGGGACCCTGCTCCAACATGCCCCCAACACAAACATGTGACTCGTCCCGAGTCACTGAGGCATTGCGGTTGTATCCTTGGTCTTGTCCCGGAGTGTCTTGACATAAGTTTGGAGAGGGAGCACTAACTCCAGGCTTTGTGCTGCTGGATCCTGCAACTGCTGAACCATTTTTTGCTGTCGTGGGCCCTTCAATGACCATCTCCACACTGCACTGGGCCTGCTGGATGATCTTGAGCGTGTTTTCAAGCGTCTGCAAAAGTTGTAGTGCTTCCTCTGCCCATGGTTGCATTCTTTCTGTGAGCACTTGTTATTTTCAGCACAAATCTTCAATTTCTCCCTGGAGTTTGCGACCTTCTTGTAGACGAGCAAGCCTCTGCTAAACCACCAGTGTGGGCGCGACTATGCATGTCTTTGAATTGATGCTCTTTGGTGCTAAGTGTGTCATGCATATGCTGCATGACCGGATAATTTTGGACAGATGCCCAAATATCCATGGCCTCTGCTAGAGATTGGTCACACTGGGTGACTGCGGCGGCAATACTTTCTTGGGCCTGTTTTACTTCTGCAACCCTCTTGGCATAGACCTTTGGTGGTGTCTCCAGTTGAAGCTTGGTATGAAGTTCTATGATTTGATGCTCGTACTTAGTTCGAAGTGTGTGAGATTCCGTGCGCGCAACCTTGATGGCAGAACTAGGCCGTCTAACTTCTCTGAAGGCGCAGCGGTGGCCGCGACTGCTAGAATATCTTGGTAGACTTGATTAATCTTGTGTTCTAGTGCAACTTGCTGATCTTCTGCTACTTGATATGCTGCCTCTGCCTGACGTTGCTGCTCATGTGCTTGTGCAACCTGTTTTTGTGCGTCCTGGGTCTCCGTCTACGTAGTTGCTTCATGGTATTGCAACTCATCGATGATGATTGAATGGAGAAGGTGAAGCTTTCCTGTAGGCAACACATCAATATTAATATGTACATCACTTGTGCCAATAAATTGAGTGCGCTGGCTCACATCCATTTGAAAGGATGGTAGGGGGATATGGACACATCGTCCCTCCCTGGATGATGGAAGTGCTACGTCTAAAGGTTGGGCACTGCTAACAGGCGCATTGGTATGACTTGCTTTAGTCACGGTCGTCTAGATATGGCTCGATTGAATTTTTAGTTCTCGAAGGCCCACGTGGACAACCTCCAATGCAGACTTATACTGGACCTCCATGTTTGTCCAACAATCCTCCTATGCAATAGTGACTGTATTTCTGATCTCATTGAGATCGTCCTCTATCAGTGTCAGGACCTTCTATCCTGTTTGTTTCAAACCCTTCTTCTTTTTTCGTGACCCAACCTTGGTCTGTGCACCGCACTTCATGCCTTTGGATGTGGCTGCTTTAGTTTCTTTAGGTGCAGAGCCATTATTTTCTGTCACTGTGGTGGTCTCAACAGTTTCTCCTGTAGTGGTCGGCATAGGCTCTTGATCACTACGCTTGTCTGTCACCGTCAGTGGTACCGTGTCTACAGGATTTTCTATGGCCTTCTCTATGGACTTTCCTATTGGGGTGCATGAATGTGTAGGTGGAGTCAACCATGCCGAAGACTAGTCGACTATGACCTTGATCAAATCATCCTCAGTTTCCAAATAAGGCAACTCATACTAGATCCCATCCACAGCACCACCCCCTTCTCCTCTACATCATCTTCTTATTCAATTTCATCTTCTTCCACTACATTATACTTTATGGACCTTCCTCTCGAATCATATCTAACAACATATGACTAACCCACTTTACCCAAAATGTCTATGCAAAATACCTATTCACATTGGCTTGGGAAAACCTATGGCTCTAATCCCGGCTCAAGATTCCTTGTATCAACAATGGTAAATCTGTTAGCATGCCCAATAACAGTTCTATCAGGGTCATGTTCATGGATTTGTAGCCTAAACCATTTGCATCGAACACAACTATTTTGAAGGATTCAACGTCACACTCAAGTATATCATGCAGATACCCATAGTATCTATTTTCATATAATTATGGATGTTTTTCACCTATAGAGGAAAGATTGGTAACTTGAAATACTGTAGTTATCCCACTATTAGAAGTTTTCATCTTTTCATTTGACCTTTTGATGCGAAATTTGCCATCATCACACCACATATTTTTTGTGTTTCTTCAAATGCAATACATCAAACACATAAAAAAAATGCATTGTCAATTTATAAGCATATTTATACTTGAAAAATATGTAAATTAAGAAAAAACACACCATATGCATCAATATAATTGTAGAACAAATAAGTAGTATGGGTGAATATGCTTTCCTAATAATATTTTAAACCATATGCTAAATCAGTTTCCCTCTGTGTAATATTAGTATCTCCACTACGTTGATCTTATTTAACTAATGTAGACATACCATACCATGATAACCTATCGTTATTAACTTGTTTGCATCGTTCAATCCATACCTTCATCGAATAAAGATTGTTTACAATGTATAAATGTAATGCATCCCACTCATGATCAATTATATTAAAATAAAACAATTCACATATATATAATTACTCACCATGTTATAAATTCATAATAATGGATTATGCAAGAAGAGTAAAAATTAAATAAGTATGATATACGTAAAAAAAAAAATCAAATGTGCAATAAATCTCCACTATCTACTTACATCTCACTTTGCTCATTCTAACTTTCCCCAATAGGTGTGTAACACCCTCCTCCCACATTTACCTAAGTTGCCCAGTCTACTAGGGTAAAAATATGATGAGAGGATACTATGATATGATTCAACTCCCTATTTACAGTTAAGGAATTGGAACTGATAGAAATAAACCAAACTGACCTTCCACAACTGCTACAAAACCTCCAGGAGCCAACCAAACCTTCCTGGTGATCAACCCCCGAGGGAACTTGAATTTTCACTAATATTTACCCCCAACCGCTCCCTTGAAAAGCCATGCATGTGAATATAGGCCTCTAGTCACTCCCACAACAAGATAAGCCAACAACTATGGAATATTTCAGTTATTTTTGAGCCAACAACCCCAAATTATGAGCCACTTTTTCAGGGATAGGTCTTAAGCCACTGTCGAGAACTTAATAGAACTTTTAAAAGTGATTAATAACATTGAAAATATGTTACTAATGAAAAAAAATGTTCAATGACTTGACTGAGACCCTACTAGCCATGAAAAACATTTCATTAAACATGTCACAAATATGTAATCTATAAGCCATAACAACAAATTTGAGCACATGGGTCTCATACTTATCTGAGATTTGTAAGGAAGAATTGATGCCTTATCACATTACATGCATTATCATATATTAGTTCATATATTCATTGTTCATTCATTTAAAAATCAAAAAATGATAAGAGCCATCATATCATAACTGTCATGAAACATACTCATAACTAGCATATAACCAAAAAAAGAAACAAGGATAAAACAACCATAAATATCATGTAAGAACTGGTACATTTACACATGAAATAACAATGATAATCAACTCTTATTAATGAATGCATAGTTCAACCAGGTTTGGGACTTCCATGAACCACCTGACCATAGATTGGCTGAACTAAGTATTTCTTTCAGCCAATAACCCCCATGCCATATTCTAAGGATGAATGTGGGATTCATAACCAAAATCAAACAGGGCTTCTTGAGGCTAAACCACCTTACCCTCATCAATAAAACCAGGATTTACCGCAATCCCCACTGGATCATCAGGCCCTAAACAAGCATGGATTCCACCAGATTTCTCCATCTACACCATGAGGAATTTTCTTGTCTCCTAGTCTCTAGGATTTATCGTATATCCCGCCATATAACGATCGAGTATTCCTAGGCCTAATAAAGACCCCACCCTCCATGCTTTACTATATCTCCCGCCATTTACCGACCAAGGATTCCTAGGCCTGATCGAGGGCATGCACCTCTATGCTTTACCATATATCCCGCCATTCACTGGTCGAGGATTCCTAGGCCCACTAAGGCACAAAAAATCAGGATTTACCACAACCCAAGTCCGGTTCAGGGATTACTAGGCCACATGTTCTTTCTTTCAGAGACCACCTCACTCAATTTCAAAACCATTTGACAATCCAGATTAGCCAAAATGAAAGAGAACCCATCACACCATGGCTATCTAGAAAAGGTAAGGAAAGGCTGAAGTACAAAGTCACACCTGGAAAAGCCCATGCCCATGACAACAAGAGAACTAGGAACACGCATGAATAACCATGCATGCCAAAACTAGCAAGGAAATTATACATGCAACTCAATACCTGCAAATAATTTCATTGTAGATGCTTAATGCTGCTCTTCCCGCTTGATCTTTGCTTCTCTTTTCCTTATTTTATTTCCTTGATGCAATGCTAAATTTCTCCAATAAAAATCTAAGTGTTTAAGAGTGAGAGAAAGATAATAGAGAGATAGCTCAAAAAATGAACTCACAAAAGGTACCAACTGATCCTTAGAAGAATTTTTATTATCAAAGGCCTCTATTTCTTTATTTTTCCATTATTTTCCTTATTTTTCCTCCTTACAAGAAACCTGTGAACTTTCACCTTCCTTTTCTCCTATCTTCCATTATTTTCATAAATAAATTGCCAAAAATGCCATTTCGCCTTTCCAAAGCCTTTGTCATTTCCTTTACCAATTTCCTTAGCTATAATAAACGAAATGAGTGTTGGAAATATTGTCATTGATGGCAAAGGAACACAAAGGAGCAACACTAAGACAAGGGAGCAAATCGAGATCAGATGGAATTGTTTGCAGAGAAATAAGAAAGATGCCAAGGAGAATGGCAAAGGAAAGGAAATGAGTCAAGAGGTTTTAGATAGAGAGTAGGTTTTTTAGACTGATAGGGTTTCTGTTGTTGTAAGCCTACGAGAAAATTAGACAGAAGAGCCATTGATCAAAATATCAGGCCAGAGAGAAGAGATCCTTTATAATTATTTTACTATATATGGAGGAATTTGTTTTCTGAATCATGGTGTGCATTGATTGAATGCTTGATTCAGTTTTAACTCGTGTGAAAATCAGGGCTTGGCACAATATATATGTATGCAAATGAATCCGGAAAATTCAAAGGAAAGTTATGAGACTGTGTGTTTAATAAGTAAACATTCAATTGAAATTAAATTATGATAAGAAGTGTATGTCGAGATTGAGCACCGATCATTGAATGGGTCAATGCCCTTGAAATTGTTAAAACGAAACCCTGTAATTTGATATCCAAATCACACTGTGTAGATTAATAAGGTTAGAGGGTGTTCAGAGCTACGTTATAGTGCTGACAGAGCTGAAGGTGTGAAGAAGAATCTGTGAGTTAATGACTCGATGAACAGAAGCGGAAACATGAATCGATGGCTTGCTTGAATGTTTTACCAAATATGCAGAGAAGCGCATTGAAGAGTTGAAAGCAGAACCATGAGTCAACAACGAAGATGGAATAGTGAAGGAGGTTTAGAAAACCATCAAGGTTTTATCGCACCGCTTTTGAAAGATAAGTGGTAAAGGTTGAAACGAACGCGATAGCGTTAAGAAGGCGATGCGTGGCATACTGAAACCACCTATTTCGCGTAGGTTCAAAGACATTATCCTTTGGGTTAGTTGGCATGCGATAACGCGATGGTCGTTGGATCTTTCAAATATCAATGGCGAAGGCTCAACATTCTTTCGCATAATGAGAATTTGTGATGGATGGAGGACCGTCGGATTGAGAGACGAAGTGCGATGATCGTCTAATTTGATGGAAAGTAAATCATTGGTTGAGATTAGAACGGTCAACGGAGTAAACTAACGTGTCTGATCAGCAGTGTAAACCTGTGGGTCCAGATAAATAAGATTTCAGCATTCTTTTAACTAAGGTAAAAAGATGTGGGACCCGAGTGTATTTATATGATGGCACTGTGGTACATTTAACCAAAGTATGGAAGGGTAATAAACTTTGAGATTTGCAATATGATGAAGACCGTTGGATTGCGAATAGGATCAACGATAGTCGTTTAATTGGGGATGCGTCATCGGTATATGTGCAAGACTGGTGGAAAGATAAACCTTTACAAATGTTTTATATATTAAAGGTTATATGATTATAGAGCGGAATGCATGGTTTTAATGTATTTGGTTATGATGGGTCTTAACCAAAGTCATTGATTATGGTATTATTAACATGCCGTGATGAATAATGTTAATCAAAGGATAAAAGTCCAAGGTAAAGTGTGAAAGAATTCTGCTTTTCGAATATGTGACAAATCGGTGTTAAGGCTATGGTTGATGTGCATATGGATACGTATAATTAAATTTATATGCAAAGTGTGGGTGAATGCAGCACAAAAGACACAGATAATGGAAGAAACAGGGTAATTATGCAGCAGAGCTAGAATATAAATAACAGAAACTAAAAAGACAGTGACAGCAGCAAAAAGACAAATACAAAGCGAGCCAAGAGCTGAAAGGGTTAAGCGAGACATATTTGCTGTAACTGTCAATGTAAATGAATTAATTATTTTTAGTGTATGTGATGCAAAGGCAAGTCTCCGAAGGCAAATCAAAAACCTCCCCTGTAATACTGAATTGAGTACATAGTATTGTAACATCCTAAAGTGTTGAGCAAGAAAATGAGAAGGTGGAATGCAAAGAGTCATACCTGTTCATTTCATATTCCCATGTGGAATGTAAACAACTATGAGGTGATCTCTATAAATGATGTTATTATAATGCTTAAAAAGTGAGGAGAATGAGCGGCATAAGGGAAGAGAGTGGAAGAAGAAGGAGCAGAAAGAGAAGCTATAAGGATCTAGAGATGAGATAAGGTAGATATGAAAGTTAGAGGACAGTAGTGAAGAAGGAATAGAACAGAGCTGATATCCAGGTAAACCAGCATGTGTTTTCATAGTTGTGTGAGGAAGTTGGCACTTCCATATCAAGTTGTAGCTTGATAGATGTCATGTTGTAGCTAGCTGAGGTAGAAGCCTCCTGTAGGTTGGAGCCTACAGAAAATCAGTGGTGAGAGGGAGTTGGAGCTTGTCTTTGCAAATAAGATGTGGTTTTCTCCCTTATGGGTTTCCACTTATATCTGTTGTCCATGTGCATGATGATTATGTGTTAATGTTCTGTAATTTATCTGCTTAATACTTGCTGCACACATATTAATATTGTTGTTTCATTATATATTAAGTAGAACCATGAAATGAAGATGTAAATAAATGTAAAAGAAAGTTTAAAAGACCATGAAGTGTTAAACTGATTCACCCCCTCCCATCTCAGTTTAACTAAGGGTCCAAAAATTGGTATCAGAGCGGGTTAATTCTGTATCAGTTTAACAACTGGAAGGAGATCCTTGGTCCCCAAGATGGCTAGTCTAGAAGGATGCTCAACAAATAAAGCTCCTCTATTTACTGGCACAAACTATGCCTTCTGGAAAATAAGAATGAGGACGTACATAATGTCTCTAGGAATGAAGTTTGGGCTGCTGTGGAATTAGGATATGCCCCAAAGGATTCTAACACAGAGAAAGAAGTCAAACAAGATTTTATAGCTAATGAAAAAGCCATGAATGCACTCTTAAGTGGTTTGTGTGAGGCAGAATTTATCAAAGTAATGCACAACAAGACTGCCAAAGAAATATGGGATACATTATCAAGTATCCATGAGGGAGATAAAAAGGCGAAGGTTGCCAAGTTGCAAGTCTATAGAGCCCAGTTTGAAAATATAAAAATGAATGAAGAAGAAGATATTGCCAACTTCTTCTTAGGGATTGAAAAGATTGTGAATAACATGAAAGCTCTAGGAGAAACCATTGGAGAATGTGTAATTGTACAAAATATATTGAGATCTTTACCATCCAGGTTTAACCCCAAGGTTTCTTCCATAGAATAAACAGCCGTCTGGGAACATTGACAATGAACCAATTACTTGGAAAATTGACATCTTATGAAATGAGACTTCCACAGAGGAAGTCAAATATGAGGGAGGCAACCTTTAAGGTATAAAAGTGCAAAGAAGAAAAGGAAGATACATGCTCCTGCTCTGATGAAGAAGAGGCCAAATTTGTCAGAAGATTGGATAGAGGCTCAGGCAAGTAAAAAGGTAAAATTCCATTTAAATTCTTTAACTATGGAAGAGTTGGGCACTATGCTTCTAAGTGTCCTCAAAATAAAACAAAGAATCAGACTCAAGAGACAAAGAAAACCAAAAAAAATAACTGGAAGAAAGGGAAGAGATTCAATAGAAAATTATTCTATGCTCAACAAGATAGCAGTGCTTCTGAAAAATCAGATGAATCCTCAAATGAAGAAGAAACCTCTGAATTTGTGTTGATGGCCAAGGAAGATTATGAAGGATTTCTTCTAGAAGATAAGGAAGAAGATGAGATAGATCTTGAGGGGTAGCTAAGAAGTGCCCTGGAGGAAATAGACAGACTTAAACTCAAGTGCAGAAAACAGAAAGACATTTTCCTCAAATATGTAAAAGAAGAACCAAATTCAGAAGATCTCATTTAGTTGAAGGTAGAACCAAATTCAGAAGATCTCATTCAGTTGAAGGTAGAACTTGAAGAAGCTAAGAAGGTGGAAGACACTTTACTAAGGCAAATTAAGGATAAAATTCAGAAGCAAGAGAAATTGGAAGAAGAAGTAGTATGCTTGAGAAAGAAATTAGAAAACGCCCAAAGGGAATTATCAATGAATACTCCACGAATGACAAGATCTGAACAGTTGGATAAAATTCTAAATTCTTAAAGATCTCCTCTCATAAAGGTTGGGATAGGTTACAAAGGAGAAACCAGCAAATCCAAGGTAGAAGATAACCATAATATCATTTTTGTAAAAGCTGTAAATGATAATGAAGCAGCTCAAAAGGTTCCTACAGAAGTAGATGCCAGCAAAAAAATGACCTGCAATGAAGTAAACAGAAACAAGGAGGAACCTCAAATAACAAAGAATGAAATAAAGAAACAATCAACTAAAAAAGGCTCTTACACTCTGAATATGAATTGAATAAATTCGGAAGTTGTCAAAGGAGATTCTTTCCTCCTATGAGATATATCACTTGTTTTTCCTGCCACAAATTGGGACATACTGCAACATATTGTCAGACAAAGAAAATCGAGTCCAACCAGCAAAGGATGCAGAAAATGAAAATAATACCTCAATCAAACAAATGGAGAGGACAACCTTTCACAAGGTACACTAATCGTTTCCATGGGTATTGTTTTTACTGTAAGGGGTTCGGTCATAAAGTCTTGGAGTGCATAAAGTATGGACAAAGACTGATGTATGAAAACTCAAGGAAATTTATGAGCAATGGAGAATTCACTCATTATCCATTCAGAAATATAATCAAATGCTTTGTTTGCCATCAAATCGGGCACAAGTCTCACAAATGTCCTCTCAAAGACTATGGTCCATATTCTCAAGAAAGATACCAAACAAATAGCAACATGCAATAGAAAAAGAAGCTGAATAAGTGTGACCTGGCTCTCATAGCTCAAGATCAGAAAGGCCAATGGTATATGGACAGTGGATGCTCAAAGCATATGACTGGAGATCGAAGCAAGTTTTTAACCTTTGATGAAAAGAAATCAGGAAATGTAACATTCGGCAATGATAAATCAGGGAAAATCAAAGGAAAAGGCTCAGTCAGTCTGAATAATGGAAGAGGAGAGGCTCAAGATGTACTATTTGTGGAGGGGATGAAAGCCAATCTGCTAAGTGCCAGTCAAATGTGTGATAAAGGCTATGAGGTTCTTTTTAGAGCCCAAGATTGTGAAGTAAGATCTAGCACCACTGGAAAGACCTTGATCAAAGGTGTTCAAACAGAAAGTAATGTCTATATAGTTAATGAAGAGTATGAAGCGTGCCACATAAGTAAACTTGACGAATCATGGTTATGGCATAGAAGATTGGGACACCTAAAGTTTGACCACATCATCAGTCTGAGAAAGAAAAATGCAGTCAGAGATATGCCTGCAATAAAGAAGCTTCCAAATACCGTATGTAAATCCTGCCAGCTGGGCAAGCAGACCCACACATCTTTCAAGGCCAAAGATAAACTATCTACAAGTAGGCCACTTCATCTTGTAAACATGGACCTGTGTGGACCTTCAAGAACTAATGCACCAGGTGGAGAATCTTATTTCATGCTGATAATAGATGATTTTACCAAATTGACGTGGGTGGAATTTCTCAAATATAAATCTGAAGCCCTTGAGAAATTCAAGATATTCAGGGCATTGGCAGAAAATCAAACAGGATGCAAGCTAAAGTGCATCAGATCAGACAGAGGAGGTGAATTCACAGACTATGATTTTGTAGACCTATGCAATGAACATGGGATAAAACAACAGTTTACAATTGCAGGTACACCTCAACAGAATGGAGTGGAAGAGAGGCAAAACAGGTCAGTACAATAGATTGCCAGAGCTATGATGCAAGAAAGTAACATTCCCCAAAACTACTGGGTAGAAGCAGTACACACAGCTGTTCACATTCTCAACGAAGCTCATCTAAGACCAAATTGTGATAAGAATCCTTACGAATTATGGCATGGTAAACCAACATCAATCAAGCACTTTAGAGTCTTTGGAAGCAAGTGCTTCAGAAAAAATAATGATGAAAAACGGGGTAAGTTTGATGCAAGAGCTGATGAAGGAATATTTTTATGATATGCATCCAAGAGTAAGGGTTACAGGTGCTACAACAAAAGTCTGCAAAAAATTGTGGAAAGCATTGATGTAAGATTTGACGAAGATCTACCAAATAGAACAAGAAGCTCAAGCTGCGCCAATCCTCCAGATGGTCATGAAGTTGAGAACCAAGATAATGATGAACATAGCAAGACAACATAAGATACTAAATTAAACTCAAAAGGTCCCTCAAGACAGAATCAAAAGAACCATCCAGAAGATAAAATCATTGGGGACAAGAGTGTGGGAGTCCAGACAATAAGACAACTTGCTGAACAGACAGAAGAAGTATACCTAGCCATGCTATCTCAAATAGAGCCAAAGAAGTTCGAAGAAGCCAACAAAGACAAAAACTGGGTAAATGCTATGAATGAAGAACTAGACCAAATTGAGAAGAACAATACCTGGGAGTTAATTCCAAGACCCATTGGGAAAAATGTCATTGGCAAAAAATGGATATTCAAGAATAAGATGAATGAATAAGGGCACATAATCAGAAATAAAGCCAGACTTGTATGCAAGGGATATTCTCAAATTGAAGGACTTGATTATGATGAAACCTTTTCCCCTGTAGCCAGAATGGAAGCAGTCAAAATGTTTTTGGCCTTTGCATGCTATCATGATTTCAGGTATCAAATGGATGTGAAGTCTGCCTTCCTGAATGGATATTTAGAGGAAGAAGTCTACATGGAACAACCTGAAGGATTCTCATTAACAGATAAACATGATTATGTGTGCAGATTAAAGAAAGCCTTATATGGTCTGAAACAAGCTCCTCGTGCATGGTATTCAAGGCTAGACAAATACTTGCAAAAACAAGGGTTCAAGAAAGGAGGAGTAGACAAGAATTTGTACATAAAGGCTAATGAAAGTGAACTCTTAATTGTAGTAGTGTATGTAGATGACATCATGTTTGGTAGCAACAAATATGAGTTAGCAAAAGGATTTGCTGAAGAAATGAAATCAGAATTTGAGATGTCTATGATTGGAGAGCTCACCTTCTATTTAGGACTTCAAATTCAACAAAATAACACAGGAATATTCATTTCGCAAGAAAAATACTTAAGATAAATGTTGAAATGGTTTCAAATGGAAGACTGCAAACCTGTGTCAACTCCCATGATCACTGGATGCAAAATTTGTGCTAATGATGGATATGCAGATGTATATAAAAAACTTAGAGATCCATGATAGGAAGTCTGCTATACCTAACTGCTTCTAGACCAGACATTATGTTGGCAGTAGGTCTGGTGGAAAGATATCAAGCATCATCGAAACAAAATCACTTACTTGCAATATTTAGATATCTGCAAGGAACTACACATTATGGCCTATGGTATCCAAAAGGAAAAAGCTTCACATTGAAAGCATACACAGATGCAGATTGGGCCAGCTGTGTGGATGACAGGAAAAGCACAAGTGGAGGTGCATTTTATTTGGGAAAAATTCTGGTGGCATGGCTACGTAAGAAGCAAACTTCTATCTCTCTATCTACAGCAGAAATAGAATACATAACAGCAGCAGCGTGTTGCACACAAGTAATGTGGATGAAACAAACTCTCCAAGACATGAAGGTAAGCATTGATGAAACCATTTCTATCAAATGTGACAATACAAGTGCAATAAGTATATCAAAAAATCCTGTACTTCATTAAAAAAAAAGCACATCCCAATAAAGTACCACTTCCTCAGAGAACAAGTAGCATAGAAATTGGTGATGTTGGAATACGTACCAACAAAGGAACAAATAGCAGACATATTCACAAAACCTCTTGCTAAAGAACCATTCGAATATCTAAGAGACAAACTAGGGGTAGTGTCTGCAGATGTTACTCTCTAATATGATTAAAAAAAAAAAAGGGCCGAATACAAGAAACAGGATCAGTGCAGAAGACAAGTGATAGTCAATATCAGACAAGAAAGCATCATTCTAGGGGGAGAGCAGTCAATAAATTGTCATAAAAGAGCTAGAACAATGGAGCAGTGCATGGAACAGGTCCTCAAGATCAGAGGAAATGAAAAGATAGAAACTACATTGGGAAATGTGCAACCCTTTGTCACTGATGTCAAAGGGGGAGGAAAAGCAAGCAAAAGAAGAAAGGGTCTTCTGAAAAGCAAGTAGAGGAAGTCCTGGAGGAAGCATTGGAGTATTGCCATCAATGCCAAAGGGGAAGACTGTTGGAAATATTGTCATTGATGGCAAAGGAGCACAAAGGAGCAGCACTAAGACAAGGGAGCAGATCGAGATCAGATGGAATTGTTTGTAGAGAAATAAGAAAGATGCCAAGGAGAATGGCAAAGGAAAGGAAATGAGTCAAGAGGTTTTAGATAGAGAGTAGGTTTTTTAGACTGATAGGGTTTCTGTTGTTGTAAGCCTACGGGAAAATTAGACAGAAGAGCAATTGATCAGAATATCAGGCCAGATAGAAGAGATCCTTTATAATTATTTTATTATATATAGAGGAATTTGTTTTCTGAATCATGGTGTGCATTGATTGAATGCTTCATTTAGTTTTAACACATGTGAAAATCAGGGTTTGGCACAATATATATGTATGCAGATGAATCAGGCAAATTCAAAGGAAAGTTATGAGACTGTGTGTTTAAGAAGTAAACATTCAATTGAAATTAAATTATGATAGAAAGTGTATGTCGAGATTGAGCACCGATCATTGAATGGGTCGATGCCCTTGAAATTGTTAAAACGAAACCCTGCAATTTGATATCCAAATCACACTTTGTAGAGTAATAAGGTTAGAGGGTGTTCGGAGATGCGTTATAGTGCTGACGGAGTTGAAGGTGTGAAGAAGAATATGTGAGTTAATGACTCGATGAACAAAAGCGGAAACATGAATCGATGGCTTGCTTGAACGTTTTACCAAATATGCGGAGAAGCGCATTGAAGAGTCGAAAGCGGAACCATGAGTCAACAACGAAGATGGAATAGTGAAGGCGGTTTAGAAAACCATCAAGGTTTTATCGCACCGCTTTTGAAAGATAAGCGGTAAAGGTTGAAACGAACGCGATAGTGTTAAGAAGGCGACGCGTGGCATACTGAAACCACCTATTTCGTGTAGGTTCAAAGACATTATCCTTTGGGTTAGTTGGCACGCGATAACGCGATGGCCATTGGATCTTTCGAATATTAGTGGAAGAAACTCAACATTCTTTCGCATAACGAGAATTTGTGATGGATGGAGGACCGTCGGATTGAGAGACGAAGTGCGATGATCGTCTGATCTGACGTAGAGTAAATCATCGGTTGAGATCAGAACGGTCAACGGAGTAAAATGACGTGTCTGATCGTCAGTGTACACCTGTGGGTCCAGATAAATAAGATGTCGGTATTCTTTTAACTAAGGTAAAAATATGTGGGACTCGAGTGTATTTATATGATGGCACTGTGGTACATTTAACCAAAGTATGGAAGGGTAATAAACTTTGAGATTTGCAATATGATGAAGACCGTTGGATTGCAAATAGGATCGACGACAGTCGTTTAATCGGGGATGGGGCATCGGTATACGTGCAAGACTAGCAGAAAGATAAACCTTTACAAATGTTTTATATATTAAAGGTTATATGATTATAGAGCGGAATGCATGGTTTTAATGTATTTGGTTATGAGGGGTCTTAAACAAAGTCATAGATTATGGTATTATTAACATGCCATGATGAATAATGTTAATCAAAGGATAAAAGTCCAAGGTAAAGCGTGAAAGAATTCCGCTTTTAGAATATGTGACAAATCAGTGTTAAGGTTATGGTTAATGTGCATATGGATACGTTTAATTAAATTTATATGCAAAGTGTGGGTGAACGCAGCACAAAAGACACAGATAACGGAAGAAACAGGGTTATTATGTAGCAGAGCTAGAATATAAATAACAAAAACTGAAAAGACAGTGACAACAACAAAAAGACAAATACACAGCGAGCCAAGAGCTGAAAAGGTTAAGCGAGACATATTTGTTGTAACTGTCAATGTAAATAAATTAATTATTTTTAGTGTATGTGATGCAAAGGCAAGTCTCTGAAGGCAAATAAAAAACCTCCCCTGTAATACTGAATTGAGTACATAGTATTGTAACATCCTGAAGTGCTGAGCGAGAAAATGAGAAGGTGGAATGCAAAGAGTCATACCTATTCATTTCATATTCCCATATGGAAAGCAAACAACTATGAGGTGATCTCTATAAATGATGTTATTATAATATGTTTAAAAAGTGAGGAGAATGAGCGGCATAAGGGAAGAGTGTGGAAGAAGAAGAAGGAGCAGAAAGAGAAGCTATAAGGATCCAGAGATGAGATAAGGTAGATATGAAGGTTGGAGGACAACAGTGAAGAAGGAATATAACAGAGTTGATATCTAGGTAAACCAACATGTGTTTTCATAGTTGTGTGAGGAAGTTGGCACTTCCATATCAAGTTGTAGCTTGATAGATGTCCAGTTGTAGCTGGATGAGGTAGAAGCCTATAGAAAATTAGTGGTGAGAGGGAGTTGGAGCTTGCCTTTGCATCAAAACAATAATAAGATGTGGTTTTCTCCCTTATGGGTTTCCACTTATATCTGTTGTCCATGTGCATGATGATTATGTGCTGATTTTCTATAATTTATCTGCTTAATACTTGTTGCAGACATATTAATATTGTTGTTTCATTATATATTAAGTAGAACCATGAAATGAAGATGTAAATAAATGTAAAAGTAAGTTTAAAAGACCATGAAGTGTTAAACTGATTCACCCCCCCCTCTCAGTTTAACTAAAGGTCCAACAATGAGCACCCACACTAGGATTTCTTGCCCAAAATTCAACTTGGAATAAGTGTCCCATGATTGTGGTTATTATTTTTCCTTTAATAACTTTATTTGCATGGAATTTTCACCAGGGATGTCACAAGGTGTTCCCCTTCAAATTTTTCCATGGATTTAACAAGTTAACATCCCAAATGTGATCCAATACATTGATATTATTTCATATTGCGTGACAATATTGAAGAATATAAATGATGGTTTGATATGCCATATATCCCTCTGCCATAGATCTCTCACGACATGCTCTTTGTCTGACCATGAAGCCTTTAGTGATTTCAAGTTCCTCTCAACCATCCACATTGATCTTATGTGTACAGGTCCACACTTTTCATTCTCCTCGACTTGGTGTATGAGGTAGTGTTCTTGTGAATTGAAAATTGTCGGAGGTAGATACTTTTTCATTTCACACAGTAGATGAGGAATTTTTTTCCTTTAATACTTTATATCTTCTTTATCGATATATTTATATGAAAACCATCTACAAATGAAGCAATTAGAAAATCATAGGTTTCATAAAAAAGATGATATAGTACATGGTGACAAGAAAAACACATGTAGTCAAAAATATGTGACACAACAACTTATTGAAAAATTTACACTTTGCACATAAATCTCCACTTACCTCATGTATTTTCCAAGATCATATATAACTTCTTTTCTAGGAGAGATGAAGGTAGAACATATTGTAACAAAAATAATGATATATCATTATTTTTTCCAAAATTAGTAAAAAAAACACTAATTAACAAGATGTGTCACTAATTTATAAAATATATATACACCAAAATAATTACCTTAATGAACGTATGCCAATCATGAGTTTTTACCCCACCTAATTCACCTAGGTTTTGTTAGGATATTCTTTACGTTTGAAGAAAATCTAGTTGGAAATTTAATTTTTTCGATAACCTCTTTAACATCCTTGCTTTTTTGCTTTAACAATAACCATGGAAGGGTGCTTATATTTTGGCCATTTCCATCACTATTTGAATAAATCGCACTTTGCAATGCATTTCGGCCTCCTTGATCTCATTACAAATCTTGACATTTTTTTCTTTATCTCTCATTCCATCTAAGATTCTCTATATGGTCTTTGTTACATTCTTCTTGATGTGCAGTGTATCAAACAAATGCCCAATTTCTAGGTGCTCTTAGTAGGGGAGTCTATTGAATTTCTTGGGACAACTGTTCATTCCTTATGGAAGTGCCCTGTTATTAATGCCTTGACGACCTACAACGTGAATCATAGTTAAAGATATTATAACAACAATATATCCTATCAATTAGTATAGTGAAGAAAATTCCATAAAATATAAAATAATCCAAACATGTCATGTATATTGATACATATACAATTCGATCCATACCTTGAAAGAATCTATTATATTGCAACTTCCATGCATGAGGTGTCATTCTCCTTGGTCTTAATATAGTCTCTTCTTTCCCATTGAAAATGAGTTTTTTCAGTACTTCCGTACCTATAGTTCTTATAAAGGAAGTTCCTATACTTATCAAACACCTCCTTTCCTAAGCTTATTGAACGATGATATTTCATCTTAGGACCACAAACACGACAAGAAAATTTACCCTTTGTTTGAAGACTTGAAGAGATGGAATAATTTTTATATCAATTATTTTAAGTATGTACAATGAAGGTCGAACTATTTAAAAAAAAATACATGAAATGAATTTCATAAAATTAAACACTATTACCAAAAAAATGTTATAACATACCACAAAAATGTGTTAGCCCCGGGGCATCATGAATTGTCCATACAAGCATTGCATGGAATTCAAATTCCGTTTGTGCAGCTACTGGTGTAAAGATATTATATATAGTGACATTGTTCCATAACTCCACTAACTCATCGATAAGAGGCTCGATATATACACTCATATCTTTGACTTGGTAATTACCTAATTGATTGAACATATAATACATAATTACAACATATATGAGTAAACAAAAATATATAGGACATAATTTTGAAACAAAAAAGACAAATAAGATGTTATTGTGTTAAAAAAAATTATTCTAAAGAAATTAATACCTAGAACAATCATTGTAAACATTATATGCACCCTCTTTATTGAATTCCACAGAGGAATGTTAATGCTAGTCCTAACCCCTCTCCCTTGGTGCCCACCCCCTCTATACCTTCCTATTATTTTAATTAAAATCATTATAATTAATGTTAAATATTGTATTCCTCAATTGAAAATTTTGGCCATCTTAACATTTTCTTAATTTATTATCTTATAAAAATTTTAAATTTTAAATTTTTGTTTCATTTAAACTTTATTAATTTTACTTTTAATTGGATTTGATGTTTAATTGTTTAATTAATTATGATCTTATTTCAATATTTAAACCTCTTTAGGTTCAATAAGTAATTATTTTAGTCATCTCTTTCTTTCATCTTTAATTCTCATTTTTTGAATCTTTACTATTTTCTCTATAATAAAATTAATTTTAAAAATTTTCTTTGAAAATTTTAATCAAAATTTCGTCAACACTTTTATTATATTAAATGATTTAATTATCAATTCTATTTTAAATATTTTATTTTAAATTTGGTCTAACACTTGTTTTGTTATTTTTAATCATTTAATTATTAATCTTTACCATCCACTTCTTTATTAAATCATATTCGAAATCTTATTTTCAATTCTGATTTAAATTAATTCATATTTTGTCTACTAATCCCATTTTAGATTTTATTTCAATTAACAAATATTATTATTAATTTAAATTTACTTTTTTTTCATGATTAACTTTTATCTAAATTTTATTATTTAATTCTCAAATTTGATCAAATAACGTGTCACTATTATTTTACTAATTTGATTTTTGACCATTAAACCAATGGATACATTCCTCAATTCTCTTAGAAATAGGCTTTTGAACACTCGTTTACTCACAAATCTCTTTGGTCCCCAATGATGTATGAAGTTACCATCCAAAACATTGGACAGATCACAAAAACCACATAGTTCTATTCCAAAAATATTCAACAATAATGTTATTGTTGATAAAAAATGGGCCATACTGAGTAAGTAGATTTGGGCTCTCTAAAGGGATTAACACCATCAACTGTTAATGAAAGCAGAAGATTTTGAGTTTCTATTTTGAACTCTGGCCACCTTTCCTCTATATTCCTAAATGCATATCCATCTGCAGACATTCAAAGAACACCATCTTCACTTCTATTCCTTGCATTGTAATCCATAGGTTCTGTTATGCTTTTGCACCTAAACAATTGTCGCAGACATGGAATTATGGGAATATAATGAAGAACCTTGCGAGGCACCTTTTTTTGTTACTTTATCAGTCTAATATCTACTCTCATCACATTTTGGGATTTTTTCTTTCGACACATGTTCTTTATAATAGAGAATATCATCATTAGGGAATGCTTGAATATCTTTCATACTCCATTCCAATTTCTTTCATAATAACATGTAACTCTCGGTATATACGAGGTAAAAAATTTGACGGTGGTAACATGAATTCACCTAATAATATACAACATAAAAAAAACAGTACTTTTTAATGTACTAAAAAATATTAATCGTACATATTGCATCCAAATGTTACAAATTAATTAAATGATGATAAACGTACTAACATTTTTTTTTTCTCCGTAAAACTAATTCTATTAAGAGAGCATATGGTACAATATGTAGTTACACCCAAGAGAAGCAAGAAAATGGGAAGCCGGAAAGGATAAACTATCCACCTCGGCCCCTAAGAGAAACCATGAAGAGAGCATTGCAATAAGCAAAAGGAACAAGAAAAAACAAGGTAACAAGAGTTGAACAAGGGATTCTACCCAACATGGGTCGAATCATCCATTCGGCATTTTTTCCCTTTCATTTTACCAACTTTGACCCAGCCAAGATGATGTGGGTGAGCTGGAACGATTTGCAGACTGAGCTGGGCTATCGGAGAGGACTCCTTGTCTGAATCTGAGGGAGAAGACTCATGAGTTCTTTTCTGTGAGTTTGGTGGAACATTAGATTCCTCGGGGCTTGCCGAAGGCGGATCCTGTGACGGCTTTACGTCCTCTCCTTCTGCTTCCCCTTCCTCTTCATCCAAGCTGAAATCAATATCATCCATGGGGGGAGGATCATGAGGTTTCTAGCTTTTTGATTTCGGCTTATGATTGGCTTTCTTCTTTTGGGCAGGCATCAAGGGACAAGAGCTCTGAAGGTGCCCTGTCTGATGGCAATGCCAGCGGCGAAAGGCTGTGTTCTCGTAATCCAGGGTCTGAGTCCAATGGAAGTCTCCAATTTTGAGATTAATCTGATCGGGTAGACCTTTGCTCATGTCTATTTCTGCACAGATTCTGCCGAAGGTGTATAATCCCTTTTCCCCCCTCGAGGTGTCTGTGGCAAGAAAGCAGCCTAGAGTATTTCCAATCCCTTGGAATACAACAAGGTGTCATAGATGCGCCGAGAGATTAGGAATTATGACCCAAATGGGGAGCTTGGTGATGACTGCTGTAGATGGATCGAAATCTGGGAACCAGGGGGTGAGGAATAAACCTGCTGTGCCCCAGAACCATGGGCCTTCTGTAAAAGCTTTTTGGTAGTCTTCACTGAAAGCAAACACTACAATGAAGAAGCCCTTTGAGCATAATAGAACCTTGCAATTTTTGGTCCAGTTGGAGTGAATCCATTGGCAGAGGTTTGCCGTGCGTGGCCATAGTCCATTAAATCTGCAAATAATGGCATGCTCTACATACTTTGGGATTTTCTCATCCAACGTTGGATGTGATATTTCAATGGAGGGGGTTTCCTCCAGTTTGTCCACCAAAAAAGGCTTGGGAGCCTGAGCTGGTGGAGCTGTTTTCTTGGGTATCTGAGCATGGACATCATCTTTGTAAGAAAAAGCCGGAGCTGTAGATGACTGTCCAACAACTCCCCCTCTCAGACGAAGGGTGAGAACAATGGATGCATTTCTTTTAATACTGTAAAAAGAGAGGGGATAAAGATCCTCAAGTTGTTTACCTTCGTGGAGGAGTCTCTGCGATGCATAAGGAATCCCCAGTCTATATTCAAGGATTTGCTTGAGGTCTTGCACTAGATCCGAAGAGCTCACCCATTGCAGCATAGTTTTTCCAGAAAGGAGCAAGATCTGGATTTGAAAAGAGGCAGAGTGAATAGACTTATGCTTGCCTCTGCATATCTGAGAAGAGAGGAAACTGATACTCTGGTAATCCACCTTTTCTAGAACTTGCTGCTGAGGTTTGTGAGAAGTTGTGGGGTGAGGAAAATAGCCATAGAGATGGGTATTTTTTTTCGCCCATAAGAACTCCCAAGCGCACCCTCCAGGCATATTCGGATAGCTCAAAGCATTTTGAATCTGAAAAATAGAGGATCGATGATTCTGGGAAAGCATACATGGTTCGAAAGGGGTTGAGCGACCTTTTTGTGCGCAGTCGTTCGTCCCTAGAGCCACAACCTGAGGAGAATACGGAGTATTTTCTGCAATGCCGTTCTTAACCCGTGCATCCTTTGCCTGAAAGGGGCGGCTATTACAAATCACGGCTGCAGAGGGTCGAGGTCTAGCTTCGCCGTTTTCCTGAGAAAATCAGTGTAGGGGGAGGTGAGCGCCCATAGGGGCATGGAAGACTCGAGGTAAAGCGCTGGCAGAAGTATCCGACATTCCACAGCTGCGTGGACAAGCAGGGCTAAGCGAGGGCAGGGCGGTGGCCTAGGATCTTAGTTCAGTAGAAACCCTAGGTGCCATCGCGCGTGAGCCTTTTTTTAAATGATCTATATAAACGTACTAACATTATAAATAAAGGAAAAAAATATTGTTTTATCATGTATACAATACTAAATGGTACAGAATATATTACATACCTTAGGAGTTGTGTTATAGTACATGTGTTTAACAAACCATTCACCATAATAAAGTTGACCAACAGTAATACCACATAGAGAAGAGATGTTTTTTAGCCTTCATAAAAAGGTTTAATTTCCTTCTCAAGTAAAAGTATATAAAAATCACGACCATCATATTGGTTTCCATAATAATACATTCAAACATTATTAAATACCTCCTAGATCAATATATTTGCCCCATCTTCTTCAACTATGTTATCAACATCATTATCTTCTTCCATAGGATCATTATCTTGATCCTCAATAATAATCGCTCCATGTTGAACACGCGCTTGTACTGCAACCACTTCTTCCTCATCGAGCAATTCCCTAGGGGGGCATACTATACAATTACAATCAATAAAGTAATATTGGTATATATAGAAAACATTTAAATGTTGATATAACAATTTTTTTAGATATAATATATAAGGAAAACAAAGACAAGAAAGACAAAGAGAAAGAAAACTTAGGTGAGAACAATAAACAAAGAAAAAAAATCAATGATGTGCTGGGTGCAGATCTTGATTATCTTCCTTATTCAAAGGCATTATTTCATCCGAGTGTATACCCCAGGAAGACTGTACACCCCGGGGGGTTTTCCGGGGCTAGTGGATGGCAGTAAGGGTTGAGGGGTAGCACCTCCAAAGCTAAAAATAGATGAAAATTTGCCTTGTAAGATATTTTAATTCTGTAGTCAATCTGTGTTGTTCATTAGGAAGATGATCTGAAAGTAGAATTTATTTTAATTTATGGTTTTTTTCCTTAGAAGGGAACCCTCAATTTATATGAGGGAATTATATTACATTTGTGTATTATTATTCCAAGAAAGAAAGAGAGAGGAGACTATGTGAGAGTGAAGGGGAAATTATAGAAGATCTATTGTAGGTTTTATCTCTTCATTTTGATGGATAATTTAAAAATAAGGATTGGCTATTTCTTCATGGACATAGACAAAATTGGGTGAACCACATATATCTATGTCTCTCTTTTTTATGTGTTTCTGTGCTTTTGTTTCCGCAATATTGTATGTGTTTCGTCGCTCCGTCAATTATTTTCTAACATGATGATGCTTATGCATTTTTTCAAGATATTTAGGAATATGTTGAAAGAATATAAGAAATATGTTACTTGACATGCAGGGAGTGAGACACTTTTTGAGATATATTGTCACAATCATAATAAAAAACATATTGATCTTATTTTTCATTCATCATTATAATGTAACATTTTTTCTGAAGTTCACTTACAAACCATAAGTTTTAAGAGGATGGGTGAGAAACAGTGAGCTTGGGTGAGAGAAATAAAAAAAATACAACAAATCAATGCGATCATGAAGCTTGTGCATGAATTTAGCAAGATGTTTAAGATTATGTTGATTTTTTTTAGGAATAATGAACATGTGTGAGTCGTAGGAATGTGTTTGGCACATATTCTAATGATATGTAAGAGTGTTTAATGTAGAGAAGTGCACCAAAACTAACTCAAGTGATGTGAAAAGGTGCAACACATATAGGGGTGAACATACTAGAAAGAAACACCTGCAATTGTGAAAAGACATGAAAGTGACACTTGGACATGTGAATGACCTTGAAAGTCACACATGCCACAACAAAGATAACATGAACACACTACTTATTAAAGTGAAAGCAAGCCAAAATGATAGTCGTGTATGTGAAAGGGACGCTTGTGAAAGAGACGTTAGGTCCCTATATTACTAGTGTAGTCCCTTATTGTTGTTAGTGTAGCCCCCTTATTGTTATTGGTGTACCCCTATAGTCCCCATATTGTTATTATTGTGCCCTATAAAACCACACTATTTTTATTGTTGTGCCCTTACATTATTATTTTTAGGTCGGCTAGGATTATATTGTGACCCCATGGATTCCTATATATAGAAAGGAGGTTTTGTCATTTTAATCATCCAATAATTGTTCATTTATGTAATGTAAAGGAGGTTTCCCCTTTGAAGTGGCTGAGCTTTAAGGCGTTGATCTCTCTTGTCTTCTATTTTTGGAGCTAGTTTCATAACATTTGGTATCAGAGTTTTGGATTCTAGTGTTTCGCTGCTTCAAACAGGTCATCGTGGAATTTTCGCTATAATTTTTTTTCTACGAAGGTTCAAAAGCTAAAAAAACCCATTTGCGACGAAATTTGTATGAACGTCGTGTAAAAAAGTCAAATATTGGTTTGCAATATTTTCCGAGATATGATATGTGGAAGTTAGGGTTTTTGCAGGGTCCCGAATTTCATATCATAGAGGTGACCTTGGGAAAATCATCATAACTCTCTCTCGTAGCATCGGATTGGAATTCTATAAAAAGTGGCCGAAATTAAATGGACGTTAGTTTATTGTGTATAAAATTCAGAGCTGAAGGAGGAAAAAGTGGCATGTGGCATGCCGTACAAGTTCTCTCTACTGAACCATTCCATAATTAGTTCATCGTGGGAGATTAGGCATAAATTTGCCTTGAAGAATCCAAATCAAGTCAGACCTATGGCATTAGAAAGAATATTTGGAGGGATACTAAAGAACCAGAGATAAAATCTCGGGGATCCAAAATTCCAAAGATACATCAGTTTCAATATCGAGCTCCTCAAAAGCAAGAAAAAGGTGTGTATTTTTTTCAAATTGCATAAGTCTTGTTTGAAAAATCAGTTTGAAGTGATTCCAAGGGTATATTGAAGCATAGATATCAATATTGGGTTCTAAAATGGCCCCTAAAAATAATTCAACACCCATTAAGCCCTCATAAGGCTCTAATATGACTCATGAAGAGGAAAAAGTGCAACATGATATCTCAAAATTACAAGACCAAGTGTACCAAATTTCGCTCTCGCAAAGAGAAACAGAAAATGAAATGGAAGTTTTGAAGAAAGATGTGGAAGCTAAGATGGATGGTTTGAAGAAAGGCATGGAAGCTAATATGGATGGTTTGAAGAAAGGCGTGGAAGCTAAGATGGATGGTTTGAATAATGTCATGGAAGCTAAGATGGATGGAATAGATGAAAAAATGAAAGACACCATGGAAGACATGAAGAATGATCTAAAAGTAGACATGGAAGGTTTGACAAAGTTGATACAAGAAATGATTCCTAATGGCAAAAAGGTAGTACAGGAAACTCACGATGAGAACAAAATAAATGTTAATCATGATTTCATAAAATCTAATGTTGGATTGAAGACCCACCATATTCCAAAGATCGATATGAGGAAGTTTGATGGCAAGGATCCTGTAACATGGATACTACAGATGGAGCAGCATTTTTATCTCCATAATGTGAAAAACACACAAAATGTACACATTGCAACTTTACATTTAGAAAAAAATACATTTTTATGGTATCGATGGCTTTTCTCTCGTAAAAAAATTGTCACTTGGTCAATTTTTACGGAGGAAATGATAGCACATTATGAGGATACAAAGAGGAACAACTTCTTTAGCCAATTGATAAATATCAAACAAAAGGGTTCAGTGGTGGAGCACATTGAGGACTTCCAAAAATTGAATATAAGGGTAATTGATATTCTAGAGGAACAAAGGATTGATGTCTTCATAAGGACCTTAAAGGATAACCTCCAACATGAGGTTCGCCTTTGGGAACCTGAATCATTCGAGAATGCGTTCAGGTTGGCAAGAAAAATTGAAAGTAAATTTATGGCGACAAGGAAACGTACCACTCACATCTATAAAGATGGAAGTGTTGTTACTCCTAGACTTCCACAACCTACAAGGTTGACACCACAACAATTGGAAGAAAAAAGAGAAAAATGGCTTTGCTAAAGTTGTGATAGTAAATACAATAAAGGTCATAAGTGTGCTAAGAAGAAATTATTTTACATAGATTATGAAGAGGAGGAAGAAAATTAACAAGAAACTTCAAAAGTAAGAGGATATACACTAGGAACCAACCCTAGAGAAAGAATAAATGAGTGCAACCATATCCTCTAGTGCATTGGCATGAATTACCACTCCTCAAACTCTGAAATATAGAACAACATATCAAGAAGAAAAATGTCATAGTGTTTATTGATTCAGGTAGTACCCATAATTTTATTCATTTTAAGGTATCCAAGGAATTGAATTGCTTCCTATACCTAACACCAGAGTGTCAACTGATGGTTGCAAATAGAGGGACTATAAATTTCTTTGGAAAATGCCATAATATCAAGCTAACCATGGGGGAATATGTATTGAATAGTCCAATGCTTTCCATTCCAATGGGAGGTGATGATGTTTTACTAGGAGTACAATGGTTACAATCTTTGGGGATGGTAGCTTTTAATTTTTAAGAACTTTTCTTGAATTTTTTTTCGGAAGGAAAGGAATTTTAATTATAGGGTATCGCAGGGAAGCTGGGAAAGATAATAATCTATAATGTCATGACAAAGCTTTTGAATAAAGAACAATGAGGCGTAATTGCACAATTATGCTCATTAGAAGTTCCAAAATCAAAATCATCTATTTCTCCAGATCTCCAAAAAATATTGGACAATCATTCCAAGGTGTTTGAAACTCCCAAAGGACTCCCACCTATTCGTGATCATCATCATGTTATTCATTTCATTCCAAGAAGTGTTCCTCCAAAGATCAGGCCTTACATATATCCTTATCTCCAAAAGAGAGAAATTGAACGTATGATTGCAAACATGTTAGAGGCTGGTACAATTCAACCTAGACAAAGTCATTTCTCTGCTCCAGTAGTATTGGTGCACAAGAAGGATGGATCATGGCGCATGTGTCCAGATTATAGGGAGCTCAATAAGCTCACTATTAAAGATAAATTTCCCATTCCTGTGAATGATGAATTATTGAATGAATTACATGGAGAATTTATTTTACCAAGTTGGATCTTCATTCAGGATATCATGAAATTAGAATGAAGACTGGAGATATTCCGAAAACAACATTTCGAACTCATGAGGTTTATTATGAATTTTTGGTCATGCCTTTTGGCCTTACCAATGCATCTTCTACATTTCAAGGGTTGATGAATTCCATTTTTAAACCCTTCCTTAGAAAGTTTTCTTTAGTGTTTTTTGATGATATAATTATCTACAGTAGGTGTTGGAAGGATCATGTTCAACATGTTGAGAGGGTGCTCAAACTATTGGATGATAAACAATTATATGAAAAAACCTCCAAATGTTTCTTCGGAGTACAAGAGGTGGAATATTTGCGTCATATTGTATCTCAGGAGGGTGTTAAGGTAGACACTAACTAAATTAAAGCCATTAAGGAATGTAATGTCCCCACAACCATAAAGGAGTTGCAAGGATTTATTGGGTTAACAGGGTATTATCACAATTTTGTTAAGAATTATGGGAGAATAGCAGCAACTCCAACAACCTTATTGAAAAAAGATGCATTTTCATGAAATCCTGAAGCAAATAAGGCATTTGAACATCCTAAAGAGGAAATGTGCCTAGCATCGGTGTTAGCTACGCCAAACTTCACAAAAACCTTTATTGTGGAATGTGATGCCTCAGGAAATGGAATTGATGTTGTTTTAATGCAAGAAGGAAGACCCATTTCTTTTGAAAGTCGTCCAATCAAAGGAAATTATTTACAAAAAGCTATTTTATGAGAATGAAATGTTGGCAATACTAAATGCACTAAAGAAATGGTGACCTTAACTAATGGGAAGACACTTCAAGGTAAAAAATGATCATGATAGTCTTAAATACTTTTTAGAACAAAGACTATCGTCGGAAGAGCAACAAAAATTGGTCACAAAGATGTTGGGTTATGACTTTGAAATAATTTACAAAAAAGGGAAGCTAAGTGTTGTTGCAGATGCACTCTCAAGAAAGGATGAGGAGGTGGAAGCATTTCTTTGTTCCATTTCTATTATCCAACCAGATTGGATAACTGAAGCAAGGGAGGAATGGAAGAATGACGAAGAAATGTGGAAACTCATTCAAAAGTTGCATCAAGATCCCAGTACATCTAATACATTTAGTTGGAAAAATAATTCCTTATGGTACAAATATATCCTATATATTTGTAAGAATTCCTAACTAAAACAATATATTATTTTCGAATTTCACACCTCTTCCGTAGGAGGACACTGAGGATTTTTAAAAACTTACCACAGGGTGAAGAAATAATTTTTTTGGGATGACCTTAAATTTGATATTCAAAAGTTTGTGGTTTTTATTTGATCTGCCAACAAAATAAAGTTGAGATAATTAAGACCCTGGGTCTGCTACAACCTTTACCCATTCCAAGTCAACGTTGGGAGGATGTTTCAATGGATTTTATCACAGGTTTACCTAAGTTCGAAGGAAAGAGTGTCATCATGGTGGTAGTTGATAGAATTTCCAAGTATGCACACTTTTGTGCATTATCTCATCCATTTAAAGCAAGTACAATAGATACTGCATTTATGGAAAAAATTTAAAAGCTACATGGAAACCAAATATTATTGTAAGCGATAGAGATCCCATTTTCACTGGAAAATTTTTGATGGAATTATTTTCTTGTTTGGGTACTCAACTATCCCATAGCTCATCTTATCATCCTCAATTCGATCGAAAAACTGAGATAATGAACAAATGTTTGGAAGGATACCTTAGTTGTTTTTTATTTGATAAAAAAACACAATGGGTCAAGTGGTTACCTCTAGCTGAATGTTGGTATAACACTTCCTTCCATACTACAACAAAAGTGACCCCAGAGCTACGCAAGCGTTGATGACAACAATTTTTTGAAGGATAGGGGCATGTTAGGTCCCTATATTACTCGTGTAGTCCCTTATTGTTGTTAGCGTAGGCCCCTTATTGTTATTGTTGTACCATTGTAGTCCCCATATTGTTATTATTGTGCCCCATAAAACCCCATTATTGTTATTGTTGTGCTCTTACATTATTATTGTTAGGTCAGCTAGGATTATATTGAGACCCCATGGACTCCTCTATATAGAAAGGAGGTTTTGTCATTAGAATCATCCAAGAATTGTTCATTTATGTAATGTAAAGGAGGTTGCCCCCTCGAAGTGGATGATTTTTAAGGCGTTGATCTCTCTTTTATTCTATTTTTGGAGTTGGTTTCATAACAAGCAAATTAAAGTGTGGAAAATATGACAATTAAGAAACTCACAAAAATAGAAGTACAAATGAAACCAAAGTGAGGGTACTTGTAAAAAATGGTGTGCAGTTAATGTCAACATGAGTTGAACATTGCACAGTCACTGTCTTTATGTACAATGCTATGCTTGTTTAAGCTTGCATTAAGGAAGTGACCTTTTTCTTTAGGAAAGTGGTAGGGAACATTCGACAACATCAAACATCTCTCCTTATAAAAAAATGGTGTATTTTTTCTTTTTGAATATTTATTTTATTTGACCAAAATTTCCAAAAATCAATCCTTTGTACTTATTGGTAAGTGAGTGTTATAGAATAAAAACATTGTGCTTACTTCAAAGGACATTCCAAATGGAATGTTCTAACTTGCATGAGTGATAATACGTAAGATAAATTTGGAAAAAAAAACCATTGATGATTTATCAAACATTTCATTAATATACCCTTGAACCCCTAACCCCTTAACCCATAACCTCTAAAACCATAACAATAATCCCTTATCCCTAATCCCATAAAGTAATTAACCCCTAACTCGATCTGATCCCTTAATCAACCCTAACAAAAACAATCAAATAATATTTCTAGTCCACATAAAAAGGACAATATCGGTCAAACACCTCCCAAAAGAATATTATAAAATACATTTACAATAGAAAAAAAATAAAATTTACAATGCAAAGACATACAATCTAAAATACAATATACATATAAACAGTTTAAAAAGAATTGTACTATACAAAGACATATAATGAATAAATTTCTAATGGATGATATTCATGTCCGCCTTTAGTGTGTCCATAGTCTCTACAATAATGTTTAGTTGATTTTATTAAAATTATCCTTGGCCTAAAACCCTTGCAATTGATACATTGGAAATAACATCTTATATCCTCAGAAGCCCTCGATGTTGATCCCACATATTCTTGGTCTCCTTGAGGAATGTTATGTGACATTTTTTGTCACCAAACTTTCAGTGATGATTTTGTTCAAAAATTAACCTCAAAATAAGCCTAAAACCTTTCAAAACAATCACAACTAATATATAGAGCAACTATGTCGAAGTTATAAGATGTTTAGGTCTCTCTCTCTCTCTCTCTATATATATATATATATATATATATAATATTATATTAATATTAATATATATTAATTATATAAAATAATATTATATATAATTATCCCCTGCTGCGGGTGATATAAATGCGAATCATGCGGATGGGAATTTCTATTCCGTTGAGGCATGTTGAAGGTGGCAAGTGGCGCTGCCATTTATCTGCCCATAACATTGCATTAACATTCCAAATGAATTCGCCTTCAATGCGGCTCGCTGTTCGATCGCTCCTTGTTCGATTGCTTCTTTACCTTGTAATGGCTCCTCCAGAAGCCTCCAAGCCTGCTCATGAGTTTATTCCTTCGCCCCTCCAGCACAATTTCCCTCTGCAGGCTGAGAATTCCTTTCTTCGCACTTCCACTGGCAAACGCTGCCCAATTCTCAACTATGTTGAGTTTGGCGCTGGCTTCCACTTCTCTCAGAGTGCATTCTGCCCTCTCAGCCTCAATTCGACCCCTGCTGCCTCCATTATGCCCTCTGCTGTCTTCAACAACAACCAGTCCTCCGCATTCTCCACTCAGCATTATCTATTCTCTCCTCCCCGTGAAGAAATGTTGAGGCTGCGTCATAGAATGAGATGCAGACGAGGCAGCAGCAGAGGAAGACTGCCTTGCTCCTCACCTTCTTCTCGGTTGCTTGCTTCTGGCTCAAGTGCCACCACCTCACCCTCTTCTGAGTACTTCACTCTGCGTTATCCTGATACGAGAAGTGGTAGAGGTAGAATCTGTTCCACTAGATTTTTTCCCCAGCATTCCCAGCATTCTGACCCTTCCAGCTCACAGTCCTCTCCATTCATTGCTCAGTTCACCTAAAAATGCACCATGAATCAACCCATCATCAAAGCTACCATCTCTGTCAGGTTTCAGGAGGCTGCGCAAGCTGTTTCTCCAGGTTTGCATCAGGAAGAGCCTCACCATGCAGTTCAAAATGAGCCCTCTGCATGCACCAGTCACCAGGCTCACATTGACATAGGCACCGCGGTGGTTGACTTTGTTGAGCAACCTCAGATTGCTGGTGCTGAACGAGAACAAGAAAATATGGATGCACAGGACACCTACAGTTGCCGTATTGTTGAAGAACGTCCAACTCCTCCTCATGAATGATAATTCTGCCAGCTTCTTTTGGAAACAGGTTCTCAGATCTCATTTTCTTGGGTTCTTTCTTGTCTTTTTGGAAACAATAGCTAGTTTTTTTGGAAACATATCAGTTTTTCTTGAACTTATGCCGGTTTCCCCTACGAGGGCGGCTCTTCTCTTTTGGACTTGACTGGTTTCCCATTTTTGGGCAATCGCTTACATGTCTCGGATGATATATGCCAAGTATCATGGCTAGGAACTGCTGAGGCCAGTGCGTCATTGTACATTATGTTTCAGTAATAGAATTTAGCTAAATTTAGAAATATATATATATATATATATATATATATATATATATATATATATATATATATAATAATAATAATAATAATAATAATAATAATAATTTTATATTTATTATAATTAGTTAAACTCAACACAAGGTGGTTCCATATTAGATGTTGTAAATGGAAAAAAAAAAAACATTAATGGTGGAACCGAATCTTATGAAACAATTAACTACCTTTTTTCAGATATTGGACAAAAAAAATTCAAATTGCTTATAATGTCTAATATTCTATGGTAAAATAACTCCCTTTGGACATTCAACGACTACAGGGATTATAATTATTATTTTTAATACAGAACATCGGATAGTTAATAGGTAAACAACTTTTGTCGAATATCTGACGAGTAAAAAACATCGGTCGGATAATCAACGAACATCGAGATTTAAAAAAAAAAAAATACATTTAAATTCCGACACTTTTTTTTTTTGATTTTATTAGTTCCGTCATAATTTCTTCCCAAATGTAGTAGTGATTGAAGGGCTACATCTTTTAGAGTGGAAGGGAACAACTTGAGCTTCTTTTCTTCAGTTGTATGGTCATAATTTCTGTATACTAGAGAAAAATCAAACATGAAAGTGGCAAGATCTCATGGGATAATGATTCAATCATGGGTTGAGTACTACTCTAACCATCGTGTATGGTATGAAGATATTTTAATTGACTATGGCTTATATAAGTTTAAATGAGCATGTTAGGCCATCGATTATAGTGCATAAACACATAAACATAAATAAATGTACTTAACATATCAAGAAGCACAAACATGTAAGTAAGAGAGAGACAACCAATCGGTAACAGAGTTCACCCCTCCATCTCCCTGGGGCTACATCTCCGGATTTGCTTCAATTGGAATGCAGATCTTCTATATTCCTTCTTCAAAAAAAGATTTCTTACATTCAAGCTCTATGTCTGAGCATTAGTCAAGCACTATGGCTCTCAATGGCTAAGTATTCTCTCATTTATTCTCCCTCTCAAGGCTCACTTAAGGAATATATATAGTTTTGCCTCACCCACTCTCCAACATAGAGCATTAATTACAATATCCACAATTGTAGGGCCTAATTACAAGGAAGGAAAAACAAAATCCTTAAAAGTAGGATCTCCAACAATCTCATGCTCATAATTGGGAAAAGTCTCAAAACCACCTAAAGACTCTTGAACCATGCCCTTGATTCTCTCAACCTACAATTGAGAAAAATAGAGAATTGGTGTGAGATGATTTCTCACATAAAAGCCAATTTCCCTAATTACATTAAATGAATAATATGTGAGACAAATTCTCTCACAAATATTAATCATTTATATCAATAATGCATGGGTTTAATAAGGGCTCATAAAATGCATAATTAAATGCATGAGCATAATTGCACCCCCTTAAGAACTTTTTCACCAACTTCAAATCAACATGGCGCAAAGCTCTTTTCATGTGCAAAGGTCCTTTCGGATCACACCTCCCCACAAAGAAACTTTTGGTCTCCAAATGTATCAGCTTCAATCCATCATCAACTGTATGCAAATGTCTCTGAAAGGCACATTCCCATATGACTCCTTCACCTGGCGTACTTCAAAATCGGAACGCAATGCCAACACCTGAAACTGCTGCAACGCAAATGCCTACAAAGGCACATCCCTTGAAGACTCCTTCACATATTGTACTTTGGAATTAGGATGCAAACGCCAACACTTGCAACTGCTGCAACACAAATTTCTATAAAAAAGGCACATCCCATCAAGACTCCTTCACTTTTTTCCTCTAGAATCAGAATGAAAACTCTAACCCCTGCAACTGCTACAACGCAAAATTCTGAAAAAGGCACATCCCTTCAATACTCCTTCACTTTCCAAGAGTTCATTGGTCAAGTTTACATGCCGAAATGGCTTAGGAAAATTGTCTCATTCAACCTGATTACAAAGAATCCAACAAGGCTTAATGCACAAAAATATGCCTGTCACCCTCCCTCACATAAGAGTGGCTAAAACAAGCCTTTTACAATGCTTCATAATCATCTCTTACATCATGGCTTTCATGGCAACTATGGCCGTCTACATGGAATTCATCAATTTACATGCAAATTTTTTTTTATGCTAAAATATGATGGAAATTATGGCCCTTTTGCATGGCAATTACAAAGCAATTTAACGTGCCAAATATGTGCACAAAGGGAAAAGTAAAATTTTTTAGAACCCCCCTTTTACATAATGTGTACATAAACAAAGAGCACTAATGGTGGGAAAAACAAAAATAAAAATTCCACCCTTTGACATATTATGTGCTAAATAACATGTGCACTTGGAAGGTGAAAATAAGTTAAATCCCCCATTATAAAAGTGTCCCCTTCAGTTTCTAGGCTTAGGGATATTAAGTAGAACAAATCAATTTATTTTCACTGATAAAAGCACATCTCTGAGGTCGAATTTACTGTAAGGAAGAAATACAGTCGAATATAATGCCCAATTATCAGCCTGAGATTGTTGGAGATCCTACTTGCAAGAATCTTGTTTTCCCTTCCTTGTAATTAGGCCCTACAATTGTGGGTCTTGTAATTAATGCTCTTTGTTGGAGAGTGGGTGAGAGAAAACTATATATATTCCTTATGTTAGCCTTGAGAGGGAGAAGAAATGAGAGAATACTTAGCCATTGAGAGCTATAGTGCTTGGCTAATTCTTGGCCATAGAGCTTGAATGTAAGAAAGCTTTCTTTGAAGAAGGAATATAGAAGATATGCATTCCAATTGAAGCAGATCTGGAGATGTAGCCTAGGGAGATGGAGGGGTGAACTCTGTTACCATTTGGTTGTCTCTCTTTTACTTACGTGTGTGTGCTTCTTGATATGTTAAGTTCATTTATTTATGTTATGTGTTTAGGCACTATAATCGATGGAGTAACATGCTCATTTAAACCTGTATAAGCCATAGTCAATTAAAAGATCTTCATACCATACACGATGGTTAGAGTAGTACACGACCCGTGACCGGATCAGATAAAAACATAGAGGTGTGGGAGGAAAGATGTATTAATGTCTTTCATTTTAGCCTCTCTATTTGTCTATCTAATGGGAAATGTGAACACTTCTGGCTGTCTATATTCACCCATCTGTAAGCTCCTCAAGAATCCTTTCTTTCTCTCTAAAAAGGGCCTCAAATATCCCCGTGGATGTGGACAAGGCAGGAGGATCATAGTCAACTGAAAGAGGTTGGATGGTAGTGTAAGTGGGGTTTTTTTATAAGAATTTTCCTATTTTTTCCATAAGTCTTATAAAAAACCCTAATATCTTTGAGCTCCAATTTTTTATACCTCCCAATATGAAAGCCCTTTACCCCCTATTATATGGTTAATATATTATGTCATTTTTTCCTCAATATATATCCCCCAATATGAATGCACTTGGTCTAGTATTGGCTTACCCTAGTGAGGCCCACTGGACTATTTCTATTCCTGAAAATATAGAATTATATGCAATATATTTCTTTGATTCAAAACAAAGTTTGTGGTAATTGATTGTTTTGCAATTTCCCATTTCCTCCTTTCCAGAAAATGTTGGGTTTGCTTAAAAAAAAACAAAAAAAGAAAATTTTATTTCATTTTGATGAAGGAAAAAAAAATCAAACTCAAGGAAACTTTTTACTAGTAGCATAGATTATGAAAATCACAATTTCTCAAAACTAACCTCTAGTAAAAAAACTTAGCTATACTATTTTAGGTTCAATTCTTACAAATCAATAAAACTATCCTCACAAGTAAAGAAACCATGGTTAAAATTCTATTCTAATTGAAGGAACATTATGAAGGATTTAGGCCACATAAAAGAAACCATAGTTATTGATATAACTTAGTTTCTTACTATTAATTATATATATATATATATATATATATATATATATATATATATATATATATATATATATATATATATATATATATATATATAGAGGTTTAGTTTTCTACTCTTGGAAATTTAACTAGGTTAGATCTATCTTAACTCTTGATCTATCAAGAGAGAAGGATTAAACTTAGATAGATCTAGAGTTCAAATGGATCTAAGTTTTTCATATATATATTCTTCACACATTTAAATAAGTTATATTATATAAGAATACCAATGGAAAAAACATCGAGCCCTAAACATCCAAGAGTAAATTTCCTTTTTTTTATTACTTTAATAATTAGTAATCATAATTATTAACTTAATTTAGTTTTTATTTTATATAATTTCACCTAGTCAAAATATTTACATAATATAGAATTACAACATATCTTCACATAGAATATTTATATTATATTTGTTGGGCATGCATGTCATTTATAATGCAAAGATTTTAACTCTATGATGTAAATAGTAGAGCTAAAAAAAGTTATCAACAATAACATGTGACTGAGCAATGTTAATAATACCAACATAGATTGGCTTTAACTCCAGATTTTACAAGCAGTGATAGAGATCAAATCTCTCAAGATGCAAAATTTTTTGAATACAAAACTTTAGGAAAGGTTCCCATATTGAAATATTTGATTCCTTTTGGCTCTTAGTATATTCAAAATTAAGATGGATCTATATTGATTTTTAGCAACAATATATATATATATGACATTGAAATATTTTATTTATGATTCACAGTCTACACATTAAAATGTTAATACATGTCCTAATTATATTTGGAAGCAAAAGACATATATCCATAGAATTCTCTATATACAAAACTATTTTTATTATAAATAGTTTTTACAATATTATATATTGTATGTATGTAAATTCCATATTAAAAAATAAATAAATCACTCCTAAAAAATAATCTATTTATTTATCTATCTATCTATAATTCATATTAAAATTTTTAACTAATAATTTTTTATTTTTATTTTTATAGATAAAGAGTTGACATTAAAATATTTTATTTATGATTGATAATTTACATATTAAAATGTTAATATATGTTTCAATCATATTTAAATGTAGAATATATATATATATATATATATATATATATATATATATATTACACACAAAGACTTATATTAATATTATTTTTATGATTAATATTTAAAATGTTACATGTCAATTTGAATTACAAATCTCTCTAAAACACATATTAATAAAAAAAAAAAATTCTTTTTATATATAAAAAATTCATATTAAACTTTTTAAACTAATATACATAGAGATTAATATTTTTATTTAAGATTTACACTAAAACATATATCCATAAATTTCTCACTATATATAATTATTTTTATTATAAATAAATTTCAAAATATGTTATATATATATATATATATATATATATATATATATATATATATATATATATATATATATATAATAATGTTAAATGTGAAGTTCATAGTAAAAAATTAATAAGTTACAAATTTCTAAAAAAACTATTAATAAAATTAGAATTCTATCTCTATGTAAATTCTATATTAATGTTTTTTTAATATATATATATATATATATATTTATTTTGGTTTATATAAAACATAAATAATTTGACATTTAAATATTTATATATCATTAACATTAAATTAAAATATTAAATTTTAATATATATATTTAATTTGAACATATGAGAATATTTTAAAATGTTATACAACGTATAATTTATAGAAATACAATATGATTGGCCATTAATTTTGAAAGAAGTGAATACCAAAATAAACTGCACGCTCGTCCATAAGACCTGAAACATGAGGAGAAAAGGACGGAATTAACCATAAGCTTTGTGGGATAAGATTTCTGTTTTCTCGGAGGAAAGATCTCAATCGCTGGTCTACAGGGAGGTGGATATTCCGGCCATTAATTTGAGTGGCACAGGAAATTTGGCAGACATGGTTTCGAAAAAACGATCAGAAAATCTGTTAGTTGCTCTGCAAACATGGTTTAAGAGCCAATCTGTGAAGAAACAGGCATGCCAAGCCCTGGCTATAATATGTCCCCTGCTTACACTGATTTCTCTAACCTTTGGGCATTACTGGGCAGTGGGGGGCCTGTTAATCACATCAAATATTATTTTAAATATGGTATGGATGGTTTGTTGGTGGTGCATTATAGAGAGAGTTGTTTCTGTCCGTCGAATAAAGAGGATAAGAAGAGTATACTTCAAAAAAAAAAAGAACATTCTGTCAAATATACTTTATTCAATTAATTTAACAATTTCCTCCTCCATGTTATGCTTATGGGAATAAATGAATCCATTTATGTTGAAATTGAATTGCATTTATTTGATGTCTTATTAGAAATAAAGCTTTGTAAATCTATTGTCGGTATGGCTGTTGCTATTTTAATTTTGATACTAGCCAATCTTGAAATTTGACTGCACTCAAGAGTGTCTCTCCACTCAACAACTATTTAGTGTTCTTCTCACCTTTGCTTGTTGAAACAACAAGGCTTGTACACAGGGGCTTCACTCAATGAACCTGACATTCAATGAACTTTGACATATCATCTATGCTTGTGGTATAGCAAACAATACCCTTAATTTGACTACATATTAGAAAATACCATAAAAATCACATTCTTTAACCCCCTACAAATATTAATCCATTACACCTTCCCAATTAAAAAAACCTCTACTTTCACTAGATATTGTAGATATCCATTTTTTAATTAACATTTTTTACACTCTATATTTTTTCATAATCTTTGAACTCCATTTTTTATACTGTTAATATAGAAACCCTTTACCCCTTATTATATGCTTAATATATTATGTCATTTTTTCCTCAATATATATTCCCCAATATGAACACACTTGGTATGGTATTTCTTCCCAAATGAATCCCCCTTGACTTGTATTTCTATTCTTGATGAAAATCTAGAACTCTATGCAATGTGGACTTGTATTTCTATTCTTGATGAAAATCTAGTACTCTATACAATGTGTTTCTTAGCTTCAAAAGAAAGCTGGTGTAACACCCTCAAAAATTACTTTGTTAAGTAAGTTACCGTTTTACTTTTCAAGTTTACCATTAACTCGAAATATAAAATTTTGGCTTGAGTACCAATCTGTTTTGTGATATGATTTTAATGACATGGAAAATAAATTTTACTTTGAAAAGAAGTTAGTTAAATAAACCTCCTTACTGCGGTTAAGTAATCCTTATTGAAAAGGGGATTCCGAGGAAGGCCAAGGGAGGTGGGAGGAAGAATCAAGAATAGAGAGAGAAGAAGAGAAAGAAAAGCCATTGAAGGTTGGGCATGGTGCTTCCAAGGGAAACTCCTGATGTGGGTGCAATAAACCAGTGAAGATTTCTAAATCTAACCCTAGAAGGGTGAATGTCTAAGCTGGACTTCAGGTCTTGATGCTCAAACTGGTTTATTACTCCACTTTGGAGAAGAAGATATTGGGGGAGAGACTAGACGTCATAGCAAATATCGAGGTTGGGTGGTGAGATCTTCTCAAAACAAAAGAGTTTAAAAGCATATATGTATTAAATTTTTGTAAGCACTCTATTTGACAAAGTTATTCAAGTAAATGTTGTAGACTAATTATTAGATATTATTCTATGTTTGAGAGTGTAAACTTCTATGATCCATATCATATTATTTATAAATATTTCGGGAAATCGCATAGGAAATTATAGAGCCGACGCATTTCGAACTACCAAGTGTAGTTCATCGTCAGGAGATTGATGATGAACTACACTTGGTAGTTCGAAATGTGTCAGCTCTATAATTTCCTATGCGATTTCCTAAAATATTTATAAATATTATTCTATGTTTTCAAGTAATTGATGTTGTGAGTAGATACTACCCCTTGATCCATGTGAATGTATTGAATTGATTTGTAAGGATGTCATTTTGTATGTACATGAAAGTATTGATACAAGCTCTAGATAATTATATTATACAAATCACTAACAAACCAAGATTCTTATCAGTAAACTCTACAACAGTCATTGTAGTTCAGGAAAAATCATAGGATCAAATCAAGGAAACAATAAAGGTTACCCTTGCTGGACAGAACATAATCGAAAAAATACCATATTTATGTGAAAGAGAAATAAATTTTGTTAAATGGTGTCAATAATTCCATTAAACCCCAAGTCGAAGGATATTTACGAGCCAATATCAAAATAGAACCGTAAACACTGACAATCCTTGTGAAAGGGTAATGATTAAGTAGTGAGAAACTCCTGCACATTAAAGGATAGTTAAAACATTTCCACTTCCTTTTTCTGGACTCAGTCGTAACATCAAGTTAGTCCTCTGGCCAAGCCATTGGCAGCTGAGGATGGTCCCTTAGCTGCTAAGCAAGATATAGAATGCAAAGCTTAAGTGAAACAACATTATTCGAGACTATAGCAACCTAAGACTGACGATTATCTAGAATTCTTAAAGAATCTAAATTTCTATTAATAATTACAATAATGTGTTGTATGAAAAACATACTATATTACACCAGTCAAATAGATTATAGTTATTATATGGAGTAGAAGATGCAACGTTATAAGATAACTTACTAAACTCTACAACTAGTAATACACATTAAGGTAGAGTGGAATATCCCTAAATCAGTTAAACGAAGCTCATTTAAAGGGGATTAAGCTCGACACCTGGAAGTGTGTGCCTATCCCTTAACCCTAACCTTATTTCTACCCAGAGGGAGGAAACCAAGTCGAATAATCCAGAGCTAGTAAGGGTATAAAATTTGAATAAAAGAAGGGAAAACTGAACCTCGAAAGAATTTGTAAATTTAAATTAAAAACTAGAATCGAACAAGTATATAGATAAGTACTATTGTCAACAAACAAACATAGAATATAACAAGTACTAAACCTAGTGTGAAATAAGCTAATATGAAATAAAACCATGTAACTTGAAAGTTACCATTTGGAAGAAAACAAAAAACTAGAATAATAAACAGGTTCTAAATTCAGCACTAAGTTTATCTAATCTCTAAAAGATACAACATGATAGTAAAAATATAGTATGGATCATTAACCCAGGGCATTATTATCACCCAGGCAAATTCCATCGATTATACATGGAAAAGAGAAGCATTTTAAATATAATGGCACATAACTCCTTGATAGATAGTTGCGCACTAGGAAAATGTATACAGTAAACTGAGAGAAAAAATTCAGACACTAGGACTCATCCTTAATCGAGGATTATAGCTAACTGGTGCAAATTTATACTGAATTATAACCTGTAAAAACACTCATACATTATTCAAGAGGAAAAATTAATTTGTAGGTGAATGGTGAGGGGGTTGGGGTATGCCCCAACTCATTTGACCCAAGTAATCCAAAACTCACTTATCGAATGATGGAAAAACTCTCATTGCAGATGCAGACTGTGCCAAAGAACATCGAGAAACCCATAAGGAGATGATTCAAAAAATATTTGAATGATGGTCAAAGTAACTGGACAGAGTAACTTGCAACAACTTAGGAAAAAGAGAGATGTGGTTCTCCAGAGTCTGAGTTTGGGTTCCTCTCAGACTCTTTTACCTTGTGGAGAAAGAAATTGATATGATTAGTTACACAGTGAGGTTGTGAAATCAAATTATTATAAGATAAACAAATTAAAAAATGCAACATTATTCTAAGTTCTTACTGGAATGGCCGCTGAGATTGTAAGGTAAGTAACCAAAGAAGTTAAGAAAAGGAAATCCCTAGGGTTTCAAGACACGGGGTATGAAGCCTGTAGGATGTCATGAGGGACCTATGTGTAGAAGAAGGTAGAAACATATTTCATATCCACTGATCAAGCAAAGAAAACCATAAATTAATGGAGAGTAGATAACAACCTATTCCAAACATTTAAAAACCTTAGCTGATAAATGTGGTGCACTTACCTGTTCAATATGAAGACAACAATGGGCTCGTGTGTGTAACATAACAACAGAATCAGCTGAGAAACTTTGTGACCAGTTTGGAACAACATAAACTATATTGATATCCCTCGGTGCTGCATGGAGAAACTTCGGAAGCAAATGAGAGTCAGAATGAATCCTGCAAGGAGGGTTTGGGTGGGGTATAACCGTAACTCTCCCCTAGATGGTATGGACCTTCTGATTAGATCTAGATCAACGACGATGATTAGAAAAAATTCCCACAAAACAACTTTCCACTTCCTCTTCGAGAAAGTTCAGATGAGTTGGAGCACACATGGTGTTGGTATTATGAAAATATAGTGTGGGGTAAAACAAATATATGGTAATTTTTATAGTTGAAAAAATAAACAGTTGTTTCATATAGTATTTGGAAAATCCGGGTTCTTCTTCATCAGTTGATAACCACAGAAGCTTGAAAACCAGAATTGTTTCATATAAATAAACATGAACCCAACCTAAGGGGACTCCAAGACTTATCACCCCATGTGGGTTAGATGTAAGAATCATATGCATTAATGATAAACATTACAAATAATAGATGAAAATTGTGATATGAGTTTTAATCTAGTAAGTGAATGGAAAGTATGTCAAGTGTCATTTGATTACAATTTTTTTTATGTAGTAATTCTAGCAGTATCTTGGTAGATGTTGCAAGTGGTATTATAGCTGAAGGTTGCAGCACTAGAATCTATGGGAATTGTTAAGCGGAAAAGGAATCAGGGTATGCTACTAGTGGGAATTAGCTAAGGTATGAGTCTAACAATTTGCATATTGATATATGAACTAGCCTACTTATATGACACATGAGATTCATGCTTATAATAGCATTGAAGAGTAGTAAGTAATAAATCCTTTTGTAAAACTATGTTCATGATACGTTGAGGATAAAGGACAATAAAACCTTTGTTGCACTTATTAACAACCCGAGTACCCACTAGTGGAAGTGAGAGTTGACCATCAATGTTTGCATGTATGACATATTACTGATACATTTAATGAAAAAAATTGTAATGAATGCGTATAAATATGGTGTGTGAAATTAATGCAGGAATGTAAAAGATGTGAAATGCTCGTGAAGAGGAAATTAGTGTGTTTTAAATGAAATTGAATGAACCACTTTAGATGTTAAATATAAAATAAACAATGAGTCACGTAGTGAGATTTGACTGTAATAACTAATGGTTGATTACTTCGTGTCATGGCTTCATTTAGATGGTTGGCAGTAGTGGATGATTAGTGTTGCATGACTATCTAGTTTAAAAAAAAAAACTTAGATGCATGAACAATTTTGGTTAAAGCCTATTACAAGTTGTAAACAAGTGATCAAGGTAGTTACTTCCTGTGTTGGTCTATTGGTGGCAATACGTTGTGGGAATTTGGAAATGTTTTTATTGTTACCCTAACAGTTACTGAAATTTACATATGAATGAATATTTTTATATACTTTTATGCATGACAGTGTCGTGTGCATGAAACTAAAAGGATTGTGAAAGTAAATAGTGGTTTAAACAATGCATATTTAAGATTAACATTGATGATGGGATTAAGCATGAGTAGCTTAGTGGCAACATGAAAACCTGTGAAGGTAACAACATCACAATGTGAATTGCAACGGTAAATGAGAAAGTATAATGTTATGTTATGCACGTGAAGCGGAAAGTTGTAAATAGTAAATCACATCTCGTGACCTAAGGATAGTGAGTAGAAAAGAAATTTATGGTTTGTAACCATAAGGAAGTATAAATGTAAAAAATAAAAGCAGGAAAATAAAGCATCAATTCCTATGCTGTTAAAATAAAATGTCAAATGGTGATGTTAATAAGGAAATGGTAAATAACTATAGTAATGCTAGAAAAAACACAAATATATATGTAGAAATTATACAACAAGCATGTATATCTTGGATTCACCCGATCTAACAATTTACTAAAGTTAAATACTGAATCACTTCTACAAATATTTTGCAGAATTAAAAACACAATCACCAATCACATGAAGCAAAGAAGAGTAGATCAAAACTACAACACTAGATATTCCTGGGGAAAGCTTACTGCTCTAAAACCCTCTATCATATATTTTATATTCCAAAGGAATCATGAAACAATTACATACAATTCTTCTCACAAGGATCCTCCTGTATTCAGCTGATTGTCTCACACTGTCTCAGATAAAATTGGGCCAATACTCAGCCAATTTTCTGCCTCTAGACAACCTACCTTGCTCACGCAGTTCCTGATGAATTCAATCCTTAATCAAAAATAATTTTAGCGTTCCTCAACTGCGCTGAGTATCATGGGAATCCCGTGGTGTTTTAACTACACCTAGGTAACCTGCTAATATCACAACTGATAGTTACAATTCCCTTTCACCTTGTCTCAACTGGGTCTCCACTGGAACTCACATGCATGCAACTAATAATAGTAAATCCTCAGTTGCATGTGAGATCACTGATTGTGAATTAATTAATATTTAATTCACTTGATATCTCACTAGTGTATCTAACAATTACAACTACCACAACTGATTTTAACTCACTTAACTGAGTTACACTGATTACAACCTTAATTAACTAATGCACCACTACACTTCGAACTCTGTTACAACTAGAATTACTCTGCATGTCTCATCAACTACCCTCAACTCGAATTCCATGAGCTAAATGAGTCTATCAAACTCTGTTAACTATTACAAGTTATCATTGAGAATAGATTAGAGTTTATTTCCCATCTTAATTAAGGGATAACTAAAATAGACATGCACCAAAATATCTCTGTGGGCCCCACCCTAGTGTAGGTGCTTAATCCAACCATGTGCTTAATGCACTAGGCGTGGGTGCTGCATGTTGTTTTCAGATGCCAATTTCACTGTTTCTTGTTGCAAAATGCAACACTCCCTCTCAACAAGAAAGGAATGTCCTTGCATGCGACATGCAACTCCATGCATGCGACATGCAACCCTTGCATGCAACACTTCTCTAATGTTTCTCGCACATACAAACTTTGCATGCAACATTTCTCCAGTGTTTCTCACACATGCAACCTTTGCATGCAACACTTATGAAACTGAATAGCCTCCAAACAACTGAATCAGTATAATGCATTTGTCATCAAATTCTTCTAACTGTTGCTCGCTACTGCACATGTCTACTAGATCCTCTGCGCTGTTGACATCTTCATCCATGCACTTTGCACTTGCTGCCAAGTCTGATTTGTGCTCCAGCATCTGACACTATCACTTTGATTTCATGTCCTCCTAACATATGACTGCATCAATCTAACTGATCTTGCTATTGCTTCTCTATGGGCTCCTCGTAGCCAGGTTTTATCCATGAGACCCACAATCTCTATGATCCTGCCCAAATTTCTTCTTAGGATTAATCATCCATGTCACCCCACCTCACACCTGGTGGTATAGCTACATGTAATACCTTAGCCCATATGGCTTGAAATTTCTCTGCTTGAGTGGTTTCTTCCACTCCATGATCCTCCACATGTGGCTGCTCCACATATTGAGGTTCATTCTCACCTGCATGCAAATCCAACTCCCTCTCAAGGGTCAATTGCATGGCTTTCTCACACTTCCCAATGGTTGGAAGCTCTGTAGAAATCGCATCTACATCAAGTCTATAGAGATTCTTCACACGAATCCCAATATTCTTGGCTTGTCCTGTTTCTTTATTTCTAAGGAACACCTTTCCTTTTCTAACTAGTGCACTTTGTAATTTTCCCGGCATCGCAAAATTTTCTAAAAAAAGAGCTGATTTTAAATCGACGATATCTCCCTCATTAGAGCTCCTATTCGACCGATTTGTTTTTTCAATTTGGGTATTTTTTCACAAGGAATCCAAATATGCTATTTTTTTTGAAAATTTTATATCAAAATTTTCAAATATTCTCTACAAACTTGCGCACCCAAATAATTCCTGCTGTCATACCATGTAGAAAATTTATAACACAGCTCCGATACCATGTAGAAATTATACAACAAGCATGTATATCTTGGATTCACCCGATCTAACAATGTACTAAAGTTTTTTTTTTTTTTGTAAGTTTGGTAGTACCTTTCATTTTTTCACATTTTTCTTTCTTTCTTTTTTTTTACTCCATCTTCATAACATGTCCAGATACATCACCCTGATCGGGGAAGGGAATTGAACCTGTGATGAGTTATATAACAACCCGCCTCATCACCATTTAACCAAGACCCCACGGACAACAATGTACTAAAGTTAAATATTGAATCACTTCTACAAATATTTTGCGCAATTAAAAACACAATCACCTATCACATGAAACAAAGAAGAATAGATCAAAACCACAACACTAGATATTCCCAGGGAAAGCTTACTGCTCAAAACCTCTCTATCATATATTGTATATTCCACAGGGAATCATGAAACAATTACATAAATTCTTCTCACAAGAATCCTCCTATATTCAACTAATTGTCTCACACTGTCTCAGATAAAATTGGGCCAATACTCAGCCAATTTTCTGCCTCCAGACAACCTGCCTTACTCACACAGTTCCTGATGAATGCAATCCTTAATCAAAAAGAATTTCATTCGTCCTCAACTGCGCAGAGTATCATGGGCATCCTATGGTGTTTTAACTACACCTAGGTAGCCTACTAATATCACAACTGATAGTTACACTTCCCTTTCACCTTGTCTCAACTGGGTCTCCAATGGAACTCACATGCATGTAGCTAATAATATTAAATCCTTAGTTGATATGAGATCATTGATTGTGAATTAATTAATATTTAATTCACTTGATCTCTCACTAGTGTATATAACAATTACAACTATCACAACTGATTTTAACTCACTAACTGAGTTAAACTGATTACAACCTGCATTAACTAATGCACCACTGCACTTCGAACTCTGTTACAATTAGAATTACTCTGGATGCCTCACCAACTACCCTCAACTTTAATTCCATGAGCTAACTGATTCTATCACACTCAATTAAATATTACAAGTTATCATTGAGAATAGATTACAGTTTATTGTTCATCTTAATTAAGAGATAACTTAAATACACTAGTAAAAAATGATGAAATTAATGACTAGGAGACTAAAAATGTTAGTCACCACAATTATTTCAAGTGAATTACTACTAAATTTGAGCAATTTTAAGTGACCAAACTAAAAATGACTAACTTAAATGACTAATTTAGTCTTGGAATAAAATATACGACTAGATAATAAGTGACTAAACTAAAAGCGACTAACTTAAACGACTAATTTGGTCAAGGGATAAAATATATGACTAGATAATAAGTGACTAACTTAAATGACTAATTTAGTCTAGGATTAAAATATATGACTAGATACCAAGTGACAAAATTAATAATGATTGATGTAAATGACTATTATAGTCCAAGAATAAAAATATGGCCAAATAACAAGTACAACAAGTATATGAATTAGTCATTTATGTCATTAATTTTTAATTGTGTCACTCCATATATGGAAAATTGCAATTTTGGTACCGAAGTGTTACATTTCACTATAGGTGTCTCTGAATCCATTTGCAGTGTTACAATTTAGAGACAAAGGGATCTCTGAATTTACAGTGTTAAAATTATGAATACCCTTTTGTCTCTAAAGTTTAACTGTGCAGATGGATTCATCTACAATTAACATAATTGCATGTATCATCTATCAAATTTACACCAATGCCTTCATTATAATTTTATTACAGGTAATATTAATTAGATAGCTAAATTTAAATTTAAATTTATTATATTTAATATTTGGCCATAAAGTTTAATTTTTAAGCTTCGTCGATTTATGTTAAAAGTGTGAGTTGTTTTAAATCTAAGTTTTCTTCATATTTACATTTAATAACTAGATAAATATAACATTTCTTATGTTAAACATGTGAGTTCACGAGTTAAATCTAGTATTAAATCGTCATATTTACATTTAATAAATACTAAATAGATAAACCTACAATATATATTTATAGACCTATTTAGTAAATAGGTATGAACATTTGTTAATTTAAGTATGAAACTTAATTAAATTTTTAATGATGTATGAACCTTTGTTTTTTTGTAAGTCAATTTTATATTCATGTAGGAAAAAAGGAGTACATATAGCTAGTTACAAAGCAGGTGATCTCACCTCGACTTGGTTTGTTGACAAAAAATTGCACCAGATGCAAAAAAATGCAAAAGAGGGACTAGGGACATTGTCCATAAATGGTCGGGCCAAAGACACAAAAACACATATAAAACATAAAGAACACCAAATAGCATACTATTCGTCCAACGTTATGGATGCAGGGTTGTCCGAGGTTGTTCCTAGATGTAGTGGAGGATAGAATTCACACTGACCGTGCCCTTCAAAGTGCGCCAACCAAGTCTCCAGCTATTATACTTTCTCAATGAGTTGATTTTGGCCTCGCCAAACAACTACCAGTATCTCTCCTGGACTTGGCACTGTAAATAGTGCATTCAGTCCAATGTTTCCATCTGATCTACATGCTCCTCATGACATAATCTCTCAGTTTTGTCCACTCTTTCCATAAGGTTGTTGATAAGTGCATGACTGTTATCTAGGAAAAAATGTTGGTTAACCTGCCCCTCATTTACCTCAAATTAATCAAACCCACGATTCCCCTTGCCACCACGGCCTCCTCCACTCTGATGACTCTGTTTTTGAACCCTCAAACCCCCACCTATGTTTTCCCCCCACTTACCTCCTCCACCACCCCCATGCGCACCCACACTAGCGAGTCGCGCACGCCCCGCAGTCTTTCCACCCTGGCGTGGAGCCGCCATGATTATTTATGAGTCTACCACCCCCACAGGGCCATGGATGACAGGGGAGAGAGAACACCCACACCACACCAGGGGCTTCATAATTCGCCAAGGTCGAGGAACCCTGTTGTGTGCAGAGTTGAGAGACCAGACCCCCCACTATAGAAAACTAACACCAACAGCGAGGGAGCCAAATTTATTCTCCCACCACCACAAGGAAGCACAGAGACACCTCCCACTACCAGATAAATACTTCCACCACCAGAAAAAGCAAATACTATCACCCACTAAACTAACACAGGAACTTCAACAACAAATGATGACAAAGTAGCTGACGCCTGAGCGTAAGTCCCCCAGGGCAGTGACCAGCCTCCAAATTCTCCACATAGAGACCACACACCAATCCACCAAACACCGTCACACCCACGCTGGAGGGCACGAAATTTGGAAAAGAAACTAGTTTTCTGCGACCACCCTCGAGGTTTCCTAGACTACAAATTCTAGCTTCCTCTCTTATCATGAAAAATTAGGATCACTAAAAGCCAAGAAAAATGGAAACGAGTGATCTCACTTCCCTTAAACTTCCTATCCTCAACCCAGACGTAGTCAATGGCTAAGAAACTGAGCAACAGGGACCGATTGAACACACTACACTAGCGAATTCCCACGACAAGCACACACATTAAACCACGTGCACTCCCTCCGTAAACCTTCCTGCGACGTTTACGCTTCCTCTTCATAGGCCACCATTAAGACCAGCACTAAAACATATTTAGGAGTCTAATGTTGGGCTCCCTCATCTTCCCTTGCCTTATCCTTTCACCAGCTCTGAACTCCAATGCACAATTATTTTTCACATGAATTTCCAAAGTGAAGCAAGTAACTCTCAACCCATAACCCATGAACTCCTCACCCCTAACCCCTAAAATCCTTAACTGTTAAATCCCCTAACCCCTTACTGTGCCTAAATCCCCTAACCCATAAGCCCCCAATCCCTAATCCCCTAACCCTTAAATGCACCTAAATCCCCTAACCCCTAACCCCTAAAACCCTAACCCCCTAATCACTAACTCATTATTCCCCTAACCCCAATCCCTGATCCCTTAACCTCTAACTCATTATTCCCCTAACCCCTAAATGTGCGTAAATCCCCTAACCCCTAACTCCTGAATCCTTAACCCCTTAACCACTAAATCATTATTCCCGTAATCCCTAACCCCAAGCCCTAAGCCCCTAATCCCTAATCCCTTAACCAATAACTCATTATTCCCCTAACCCTTATAACGGTCCTTAAAACTCATTGAGACTATCCATTCCAAACGAGAGCAGGTCTAGTTGGGACCTATGATCGGGTTAATTCCCCCATGTTGGCAAGATTAAAATGGTTAATCTTCGATATACAAAATGTAGATCTAATATTTCATTAAAAAGAGTGAACCATACCCTCTCTACGAAGCTATTCCTATTAGTTGCTTGGCCTCTTCTTGCTCTCACATGAATGTAATCTTGCTTGATTGGTACAGAAGAAGGTTTCACATTATCAACTATTTGTTCGGGACAAATTTCAGTTGTTTCATCACTGTTACATTCTTCAAGCTTATCCTTTAAATCATCCTAGTATTTTCTACTCTCTCCAACTTTGTAGTGCTTTCCATTCTTCTCAGTCTCATATGTTTCCTTGGTTTGTTAAGGGACAAGGTCAACAACATTAGGATGTTTTTGCAACAAACAAGGGTATTTCCAGGACACAATCAGGTGGAGCAAGAGTATAATCGCCAACTTTCTCATGAATGTGGGACACTCGAACTTAAGCTTTTTTGTAGCAGTCATGAGGTGCAATGTGGTTATTAAGACTTCATCAGATGTCCATTCTCCGGACTCAAATTATGTGACAACACTGTGGCTGAGTTTGAAACTGGAGATTGAACATACATTTGGTTTAATTGCAGTAGAAATTTTCATCGATAAATGTAAATAAATGGCTAACAAATACTAGAAATTAATAGATAGAGAAGACATGACAACAATCAACAATACCTAAAAAATTGTTACATTGAGACACAAAGAATAAATAACTATTGTGCACAAACATAGACCAACGAAACTATCATCTTAACCCCTAACCCCTTGAACACTAATTCCCAACCCTTAACCCATTTAACCCATAAACCCTAAACCTCTAAACCCTTAACCCCTAACCCCTAACCCATTTAACCCCCTAAACCCTTAAACCCCTAACCCATTTAACCCCCTAAACCCTAAACCTCTAAAACCTAAACCCCTCACCCTTAAACCCTAATTCTTTGCCCCTAACCCATTTAACCCCCTAAACCCCTAAAACCGTAACCCATCTAACCCCCTAAACTTAACCACTATCCCCTAACTTGTAAAATCCTTAACTGCTAAATCCCCTAACCCCCTAATCCTCTAAACCCCTAACCCATTTAACTCCTAAACCCTAAACTCTAAACCCTTAACCCCTAACCCATTAAACCCCCTAATGCAACAAGCAGATGCCAAGCCAAATTGCATTACCTTTTTATTCACAATGATGTTATTCATTGACAAGATTTATTCAAACCAAAAAATTTGCCATGGCGTAGGGTAGGGATTAACTCAAAATTGATGGCCTTCTAGGTGCTAATATGTTTTGGTTGATCGCATACCGCGCGTGCCATTTGTTGATTTAGAGAGAAACCACTGCAAGTAATGATATGGTCCCCAAAACACAGAAGGACCCATGAATGTGACTCTGTGTTTGCCATGAGAATGAAGGAAACCCTTTGAAACATGCAATAAGAAAACACGTGGAATTGAAATGTCAATTGAGGATAACATAAAAACGTGGTTGTAGAGAATTTGATGAAAGACACAAAAAAAAAGCTACTGTAATGAGGCATCCTTGTCAGTCTTTTGGGAAAGAATAAGTTTAAGATGCTCAAAATAACTCTTGGAGTCATGTTCCATGAGTGCCCATAAACTTAGGGGTGTTAGAGTGGCTAATAATCATAATTTATGGTGGATGATATTCACCATACATAACATTTGTCGTTTAGGTAATTTTTTTGGTGGTCAATGTTGGTGAATCAATATATTATATCATGGCACCGTATATTTATTTTTTAAAGGAAAAAATCTATTGAACATGAAATAAGTTGCATCTTGTGTAAATGTTTAATGTCATGATGTTGTGAATGGTTTGAACATTATATGTATCATATATTTGTAATCACTTATTTCAATTTTACTTTAAGAAATAAAGGAAGAGGTGCAGGGCCTTACCATAAGAAGGACTTGCACTAACTCGTCTCCTCATATCATTCAAACATTAGCCCATAAATCAAACACATACCCTAATTTCTCTAGTATGGAAACCCTTGGATGCATATGATAATGAACTCCTCCCAACCGCTAGTTCTAACCCAACTATTGAATGTCTTTGGTTGGCATGTGTAAATGGATTTAATGGATCCATGGATATGTATGAAATCCAATTTTGCATTGAAATGATACAAATACCCAAATTAACACGAGGTATAGAAACTTCAACCTTACAACTCTCTCATCCAATATTAAATACTTCACTAATTATTCAAGGGGTAATCTACTTAGCTGTATATTAAATATTAAAATCACTCATATTAACACAAGAAAGTAATAATAGTATTTAATATAAAGTTATGATATAGGTATATGCTAAATTGGCATGTGAGACCCCCTTGTTCGTGGGACAATGGATGCCCTTCATGCAATGATTTAACTATTAATCCATGGAGGTATACATACCTTAATTTCCCTTGGATTCAAACCTGTGAAATGTAAAGGGGAAACACTTTAACACAATTCTAACAAGTAAATACAAACTTAATTTGTATATGTATCAAAGTTAGTCTATGTGTTGCATGACATGCTTAATTTTGCACGAAATCAAGAGAACTCGTGAAGGGTTGATCACAATAGGCACGTATGGTCGATTCTGATTATCATAGGTATGTTAGCTTGGTTTTCCCAATCCACAAATTTCCCACATTGTTACTATTGTTAAAGGTATGTAATGTTGGTTTACTTGTTCAACATCATGCACATTTGGTTGTGTTCATTAAAGGCATTTTAGTTCATTGAAAAAACCAATATTTTGTTAAGGTGGTCAACTTAGGTTGGTGATGTGTTAAGTTGGTTATTAACATCTATTTTTTATTAACACTATCCGGGAGAAAACAAAATAACTTACATATACAATTGCCTTTATTTTTAAAAAACATCAAAACATTTATAACTTATAATAACTTTAAGAAAAATTAAAATATTTATTATATTAAAATAATATTCTTTTCACATTGGCTTTTTCATTTGGAATTTCATTTTCCCGCCAAGGAGGATTGCTATGAAAATTCCCTCAAAGCACATTGCTTCAGAATTGGTACCGCTGTCAACCTTGGTACCTGCATCATCAACATCTTGCAGCAAGTGCAAGCAAGGCCAGTGGAACGAAGCTCTGGGTGTACTCCATCAAATGCACCAGAAGGGAATCTCAGTCGATTTAAATACCTATGCATCTCTTTTGCAGACCTGCAGTGATGCCAAAGAAATAATGAAAGGCTACGCCCAACATGGATTTCCCGTTCCTGTCACCGAATTGGTTATTATTCTACATTTTTCTCCACTTCTATTGGTTTCTATTCATTAATCTACGGTCATATCCATGCTGGGCTAGCTTTGATCAGCACCCTCTCTGGTTTTCTTAAGTTTACATGGTGGTTGGTTGTTATAATTACAAAATCCCAATTGATATTCGTGGAAATCACTGCTATTTTTATTTTGTTACATATAAGTTTTAGGTTAAATATATTCTAATGCATGGCACTCTGTTAGAGTTTGGAATAAGGGGAAAATTTAATTAAGGTTTGATTAAATTATGCATTCTCAAAGAATGTTTCTCAAGCTGTCTTAAATGTCGAATGTTTGCATTTTTTCTTTTAATGATTTCCTGCTGATGGGATTATATGTGGAAACCCCTGCTACTTTTATTTTGTTGGAGATTAGTTATATTCTAATACATAACATTCTGTTATAGTTTATGATGAAGGGAAATTTACCAAACCGTTATGACTTAAAAACACAAGTCCAGCAGCTGTGAAATACCTTTGCTTAGTCAAGTGTTGGCAACTTGTAACATGAGTGAGAATAAGTTGATCCTGCACCAATAATCCCTCTGGAATCTCTGTATGTATCTTTTGGTTTGTAGAGATTTATTAAATATTAAATTTTATCCCTAATCACTCCAATGGAGGAGGATGAGCATGCTCACTTATTTTTCTGATAGATAAAGAGATCAGACCATCTTAACATATCATGATCACCACCTACCAATGTCGTTCTCAGGAAGTAATAGAAGATTGAAGAATTAGGATTGTCTAATACACATCAAAATCAACTTACAGGCCAAAGTGAATCATTTTTCTGTATAGGAACAAGGTTGCAGGAAATTTTGCATTGCCGATAATTTGGCTAAAAGAATGTAGTTGTTGTTAGTCAAAGCTGCATCCAAAATATTTGACCATGCTATAAATAGGATATATTATATGGAAAAAAATTAGAATGCATTATGTAATGGTATCTTCAGGCGGTTGGATTTTTTCTGCCAAAGATCCTTCCTCTTTTGTCAAGCATTTTCATGGAAGTAGACTCTACGACATTATCCATAGTTCACTGAATGGTGCATGATGAAGATGAAGAAGCCATAAACAGGGTTATAGTAAAATAATAAGAACTCAAGCTGTGAAGCCACCTAAAGAGAGTGTTACCATTTACACATTTTGGAGTTGAAGAAAAGAAGATCGCTAGGAGTGCTGGAAGTTTCAGTGACAACGTGCAGTTTCCTTAACAAATTTCCAAGACTACTCCAAAGTTTTTTTTTTAATGAGACTATCCAAATGATGCTTCTATAATATTCAAGAAGGATGTTCTAAAGGAAGTTCTTCAATAAAATTCAACAATACTGCTCCAAAGGATTCTCTGTGTCAAATCCAAATGTTGCTTCTAAAATGTTTAGTGACTGTTATAAATGATGACTTTGGGAGTGCTACAAATAGTCTTTGAGTGATACTCGAAAAGAACTGTCTCAAGAGTCCAAGTAACACGAAGTGCCTAAGTCCATTTTTTTGATGCTGCTATAATTTGAATTTAGTTGTTACCACAGTCAAAATTAAGATGCGTCAAAATTTCTTAATGCCAAGGCTTCTTAGCACTTTGAGTTGAAGGACACCTAGCATGGGAAAAGCTTTGAATGGGGAGAGGCTTGAAGACTTAAATAGATAGATCCAAGAGGAAAGTTGATATTAGATGCAAAAAGCACATGAGCTGGAAAAAGAACTAGCCAAATGACAATACTCTTTCACCAACATGAGGTAAGAATTATACAACAACATCTTTCAACTCTTGCAATTATGAAGAAAATTCATTTAGCTAGGTAATTGGTAAGAGGAGAGGTTCACCGAAATGATTTCTTAGTTACCAAGGTTTGACAACAAAGGAGGAGGCATTGAAGAAGCTACAAGCAACTGTCTAAGAGACCAAGCAAGCCCCGTTCAATGCCACTACAAAAGCTAACATCATGAAAAAACCAAGCATGATAAACTCACCTTCCAAGATCCTATCTCAATAGTCGCTTAGAGATTTCCAAAATTAGAATAAAGACACTGGTTCCAAGTCATTGGGTCAAATGGTCTACGATGACCAAGGGTTGCTATGCAAGAAATTCCAAGGGTTTATGTTCCTTGTTATAGCTCAATAGAGGCTCAAGCATGAAGTCTAGGATTCAGTTGATAAAAAGCAATCACCTGTGCATTTTAAAAACATTCATCACCTCTCCAATGGTTTCCCAAGGACTAATTTTAAGACATAAAATTTTAACATTTTAAGGACTTCTTATTGAGATGCTTAAGGTCCCTCATGACCATCAAGTGACATATTTATAATCTAGTGATACTATTTATCATTCTCATTTTCCACTATCCTTGGACACCATAAAATAGTGATCCTATTTATCTTTTTCCCATAAGTACTGTATTTATAAGTTAGGGACTTTATTTATCATTTTCCCACCATCCTTGGACACCATTTTCTGCAGCAACATTGAGTAAAAATTTCTAATCAATTGCCTTTGACTCTAGAAGTGTTCCGTCATACTGTTGCACAATTATTCTCATGAAAACAAAAGAATTATTGCAAAATTCACAGAGCCTAGACAGAAAGATGGATGGACACTTGAAACCCATGTCTCAGTTTTTCAACATTTATAGAAATCAATACATATTTTCTCTACAAAATATGTTTGATATAAACATGAAAAGTATTTGAAGATATTATTATTTTTATAATGCTCAAATTTTATTTCCCAGGCCTCTTTTTTAACAGATTTATTTTCAAAGTAACATGTCCATCAAGTTCTCCTATGGTAGTCTGGCAGATCTGCTTGCAATCATAGCCGTGATAGTTGGTGAGTTTCTATGTCTATTAGTCATTAGTAAATTGTCACATGACATTCATCTACTAAAGATTATGAAGATACAAGGAATAGTACAACTTTGACAAGAATAATTGACTTGTAATAGATACAAAATTTCATAACCAATGTAAATCACATAGGATACAGAAGGATTGTCTAATACACATCAAAATCAACTTACAGGACAAAGTGAATCATTTTTCTGTAAAAGAACAAAGTTACAGGAAAGTTGGCATTGCCAACAATTTGGTTAAAAGAATGCAGTTGTTGTTAGTCAAAGCTGCATCTGAAATATTTGACCATGCTATAAATAGGAGATATTAGATGGAACAAAATTATAATGCATTATGTAATGGTATCTTTAGGTAGATGGATTGTTTCTACCAAAGATCCTTCATCTTTTATCAAGCCTTTTCACAGAGGTAGATTCTACGACATTATCCACATTTCACAGAATGGTGCATGATGAAGATGAAGAAGCCAAAAACAGGGCTATAGTAAAATAATAAGAACTCAAGCTCCGAAACCAACTAAAGAGAGTGTTACCATTTACACCTTTTGGAGCTGAATAAAAAGAGATCGCTAGGAGTGCTGGAAGTTTCAGCAACAACGTGCAGTTTCCTTAACAAATTTTCACTGAACTCCCCACCTATTGCACTTTCACTTCTAGCAATCTCCACTCGAAAATAAATTAGGATTTTCACCAAATGCATATTTCAACCTTCCAGGAACACAATGAAGAAACCAAGCTGCACTGCCAGCATTTACATCATGAACAGAAGCAGGATCAAGGACTACAGTAAACCAAAAATCCACTAGATTGTGTGGACGATATGAAAGAAGCCAGGGACAGGTAAATAGTACAATAGTAAACACTCAAGCTGTGAAGCCACCTACAGAAGGTGTTTCTGGTTGCACCCTATCAGAGATGAAGAAAATAAGATTGAAAGTAATGTTGTATTGTTTCAGCCACAACTTGTAGTCTTCCTTGACTAACATCCATTGAACTCCCCCAAACTCCACTTCTGCATCCAAAAATTTTCACTACTTTAGCTACTCTTTTTTTATAGCGCTCCTAATCCTCAGTATAAGGCCCACTGGCACATCCACAATTACTACCTTCCATGACTAGAAGAGACACGTTTAGATTTTCACCAAAAGCATATTTAAATCTTAAGGAAACACATTGAAGCAACCCACCTGCACCACTGGCAGCACTTACACAAGAATAATAAGTAGGATCAAGGAAAAAAATGAGCTCAAAATCCACTACATTGTGTGGGAAATCATAATGAATGTTTATCTTTGAAAGAGCACTGGTTGCTTTATCTAAAAAAACCAGATCTGCATTGTCTAGAGACATTACTGCGTAAGAATTCATTCGTAAGTGACTGTCTTAAGCATAATTCAACACGGGGCCTTTCTAAGGGAACTATATCAGCACCCTGATCTTGAGCTATCCCCTGCTTCCATGCAATGAGCTTCAAAATTTCTCGAAGAACTCATATTGGCATCAATAACAAAGTGACAAAGGAAGCAATTTTAAATGCATCATATGGTTCCGATATAACTCGCTTGCTAAAAAAGTCACATAGTTCACCAATTTCCTGAGAGTTTAGTTCATCTTGGCTATTTGTTTGCTTTCATGGTAGTGGTTGGTGTTGCTGCTGCACTAGTGTGTAAAGGTTATAATTCTCCACAATCAAACCTTGCATATGAAGTTGAATTGGAATTTTATTTTTTCCTCCTAAATCAGGAAAAATTACTTCATACACATGGCCCCTGCTAAAAAATTCACATAGTTCATCAATTTCCTGAAATTTTAGTTCATCTTGGCTATTTGTTTGCTTTCGTGGTAGTGGTTGTTGTTTCTTCTACGATAGCGTGTACATGTTATAATTATCCACACTTATAACTTGCATACGAAGTTGAATTGGAAGTTTATTTTGTTCTCCTAAATCAGGAAAACTTACTTTATAGTTCATACACATGGCCCCTGACACGAAAAATCAAAGCTGGATCTCAGAATAAGTAATCAACCAATTCTCCATCTGCTTTCAAAGTCGAGCGCAAAATGTCTAGTAACTGGTAAAATGACCATAGAATTCCAAGATACTTTGCAAAGTTGCATAAAACATTTTTAAGAGAAGCAAGAGGGACCCAACCACCTCCATAACCACTATCATTTCCAAGTTGAACATAAATAGACCTCTCTTCATCCTCATCCATTGGCAGACCAGTTCCTGCAGTCTTAGGAAACTCAACCAAAGCCATTCCCGCTTTATGTGCTGCCAGACATTGCGTTTCCAACACATTTTTTTATGTTAGTTACTCTATTTAATAAGTGTCTTCCCTTCGGGTTAATGGTGCTGCTTGAGAAATTCCAGAAGAAACAGTGCCGACTTCATTGGCACTGCCGACGTGAGAGTGCCCAACATTCATACTTGAATTATTTGAAGTTCCTGGGACCCATAAATGTGGATTAAGATGAGTTTCCATAGTATTTAATCTGGAATCAACATACCTCACGATAACTTGCTGAAATTGTGGATAGAGCATTGAGTCTCCTTCAGGAGCACCACCCTTAGGTGGTATAGCTAGTTGCAGCCATACTTGATCACTAGAAAAGTAGCACATATCAATTGCAAACTTCTTTCGATAAATTATACGAATGCAAAAGGGACTTTGTAATACAACAGAAACATCAGTAGGCAATAGAGAACTTGGCACTATGGCCGGTCCTCTACCTGTACTCGATACAATGGATCCATTTTGTGTATTCAGATTGGTACTAGCCCCACTACTAGGTGCTCCACCAGATATACCCCCAGTAGCTTGAGGGTCAGAGGAAGATTCAGTGCTTTGAGCTAGCCCTTGAGACACCATCAATTTATTTGTTTCAGCAGTTATTGGAAATCCCGATGGTACTAAACTTAAGCCAGTGCTCTTCTTGTCCATCAAAGAATTAGGATGTCATCATGATCACTTCAAAGCTTAATTTAGCATATGAATTCCAACTACAATACGTATACATAAAATAAAAAACTAATAAAAGACATGACATGAGCTTGCATAGTTAGTAAACCATGCTATAAAGTGATTGTTAATTTGTCAGTATCCTAGAGGACCATGTCTCTAATAAATATAGCTAGTTCTATCTTGGCTACACGGTAATATTTGGAGGTAGAGTATTTCCTATGAACATTAGTAAGCTTCCCTTCCCCTGCCTTCTAATGATAATGCACCATCATCTTAGCAGATTCCAAAAGTTGCATTAAATACTTCCATTCCAACATGGAATTATTTTCAGGGTACATTGTGCAGTATAAACTGCGGCCGCCACAAGCATGGAGTGTTGATATCTCAACATAACATACTCCACTAGGAAAAGCTCCATGCAGAAAAAAGACAATCTCTCTATCTCTTCATTAGATTGAGCTACCTTCAAAAATCTCTTCATGAAGACATAAGGAGTTGGCACTACTATATTTAAGTGTAGACTACTAAGTATCAATCTCTCCATTTGTAAAAATTATCCTTTAGTGTACGCATTGTCAAAGATAAGAACAAAGTTATCAACCACATGAACAGAGGCCTCCTCATACTTGCATGCCAAAAGCATGGCAGTGACACCTACAAGCTGCAAATGTTTTCTCATCACTTTCTGTCTTGAAATTTATCTATCAATAATGTTGACAGTAAAAAATAGAGTTTCAACCATGAGCTCAAACTTCATGTGCACCTCAATGAGCCAGTCAATCAGGATAGCCCTCATTCTCTCATTTATGTCTGATTGGTGGGACATGTAGTCTTATGGAACATAACTAAAATTCTCCCTAGTTTTATGCAAACTGTAAATGTCTTGTATATATTCTGAAACAACCATTGGGTCTCCCGCATCAACCTCATCAATATCTGACATCGGATCAACTGAATCTACCATTTCCACTTCACATCTTTCCTTAGTCTGAACCACATAAGGTATAGTCAGCTCTAATGTCATCTGATCTTACATATCAACTTCATGCACAATTTGATGTTTATTGTTCCTTTTAAATGAGAGTGTCTTTTTTTGCTTCGCTCCCACCCACAGATTCTCATTAGGTCTATTCACAGGTTGGGAATCCTGTACAAAATGTTGATTGTTTGCTAATATGGCAAAATATTTCCTTGTCACTGGACAATTGAACATAAAAAATTCTTTAGAACCAACAACACGTGGATTCCTTTGGGGCATGGCAAAAACAACATTCCTAATGTCACCTAGAACTTGATGACCATTTTCTTGTCCTGATGGCACTGTTGCTTTGTTTCCTTCCATTTCAGGAGGACCTTTAGTGGTGGTGGGTTTGGCCAATCTAGGTATGTTTTCAGAAAATCCTACCATTTTCTGCCTCGTGTAACATTGTTTTGAAGAAGGGTTTGATGGTTTTTCTGCCTGAGTCCAATAGAACAAATAGGTAGATCTGGACTCTACAGGGAAGCTTCCTTGGACAAACAAATATGAAGGAGTAATACTGTATTTACATCAAAATGGGGAGAAGCCTAGTAATTTCATTTGCAATGGGTGTAATCAAATTTATCAGTCTCATAACTCAAAGAACAGAGGGACTGCACATCATGGTCGATCTTATACTATATAGACATTCTTTAGCCCTGAATCATGCAAAGTAGTGATAACAACACCTCCAGGCATCATGGGTACTTTTACAATAAGAGAATGAAGATGTCTAGCTGCACCTTACCACTGCTCAGCTATCTATCAAAATAACTGGGTATGATGGAGACATCTAGTAGAGGTATTGAGGGTGAAATCTAGTCGAGTTGCAACTCCTTCAAGGCATTGACATCAGTGCAATGTTACTATTTAGCATTAAAGGTTTAGTTGTTGACACATTTAAGCCCTGTGGCTTGTTACAAAATTTCCATAGTGTATGCTATAATTGCAATCCATGTATATCAGAGCACAGGTGAGGACAAGCCCAAGCAAGAAGAGAATGCATTACAACTAAGAAATGAGATATTCTATCTTGAAGGCATGACTCATTAGGTATGTAGCTGAAATGAGAGATAACACAAGATATATTTTTCCTCTGATGTCCTTACATTGACTATGAAATTTTTTAGTAAACGTTGGGTTTTCATAGTGACATGATTTTGCACAGGAGTCTAGCAGTTATTTTTATGTCAGAATAAGAGGAAGCTCAAAATTTTTAACAAGAATTGAGTTCATCGAAGTCTGGCCAAATCAAACAAGAGGCCTATATTGACTTGATTCTTATACTCTGAAAAACAAGGAGTATTGTTGTAGTACCACTATAAGAATGAAATGCTAAACTTTCCCGTAGTCCTGAAGCATTCATTCAAGTGGGTATGCTCTGAAATATTTCAACTTTTGGAGAAGTAATAGTCCTATTGTGGTGTGGGATTCGTTGGATACATGAACGTGTATTAAAGACTCTAAGGGCTCAGTCTACAGGCATTTATTGACAACTATTTGACACCTGGCTATATGAGTCATAGCTATACGTTGATAAGACTTCATGCCTATCCGAGTTTCAAGAATGACTTCAACTCATTTTGATCCAAGTTTCAAAGATTGCAAGCCATTATTATCTGAGTTTTAATGGAGGCTTAAAAATCTAGGTACAAAGATTCTTCTGTCCAAGTTTGAGGATTTATTTAATCACTCTCTTCTGCCCTATAACAAAATGACTTGTCTTGCGGATTGTTCACTTGAATCAACCTCAATATAGACCGAGATTTATTTGTCCTGAATTCTCTTAAATTTGATTTGAAGTTCTGAACCAGATTACAGTTTGTTGTTGTTTAAGGTTCTCATAAGTAGTTGTTGGAAAGTTGTGGCCTCTCCTCTACTCTTTGAACAAGACTATTGAACATAAGTATGATAAATATTTGTTATTAGGACTAGGGCCTAAAGAACAAAAGTGTCATTGGCGTATCTCACTTAAGTTTCATGCATGAATATTTTACTGTTTGAAAGGCTAGTTGTCTAAGTATACATCTGATGTAGAATGAGTTCAAACTTGCAAGAAGACTTCTCTAGTCCAAGGGTTTACAATAGAAGTCTTGATCAGGACTTAGTTCCTAGTAAGACCATCTCAAATATTATCTCTCCAAGGACTTGAATTGTGAGCAGTAACCTATTGTGACATCTCCAAAATTTTGATCTTCATAATGACAAGGCAGAAAATATACATCTTCAGGACATCAGAGGTACATCAAATTAGTTGGATTTCTGTATTTTCTCATTTGAAGGAATTTTCATTAGTTGAAGTAAGTGTGTTATCACCTACGAAAGTAAATGCTTCATTATCATCAATTTCTTCATTGGATGGTAGAATTACTTTATTGCAACAGTTGAGATAGTGTAAGGATGGGTATAGGTCATATTAGCGGCATCCAATTCACAAATCCTTTCAATAATATAAGTTTCAAATTTCTTCACATTACAGAACATTTGTCTTATAAAAGGTAGAAAATCTAAGATATTGAACAACATTAAAAACCCATCATGACTGTCATGATCTAGTCAAGGACCTCTCCTTCATAATTTTTAGGGTGTCTGAAGCAGATCAATTGATTTTGAAAAGCACAACATGCAAAGTAGTGATAGCAACACCTCAGGCATCATGGGTACTATTACAATAAGAGAATGAAGATTGTGTAAGTCTATAATGGAAACACCCTTATTCGAGATTGACTATGAATCAAGCATTCTTGATCCTTAAAGCAAATGAGAGGCAGAAACACCTTATGATTTGAAACAATATTTGTTGTGGATAGTTAGAAGAGGAGTTTAGAATGATGGTACTATATAAACTGGAAGTGACATTTGCATAATGATAAATTTCTTCATGAACAAAGTTGTATAACAATAGATGAATTTTAAACATGATTATGACCTCTAGGAATAATATGTGGTCATAGTAAGTCTAACCATATGTCATTATAGTAATAGTATGTGATAAGTAATTGGATAAATCATAAAAATTCTCAGGGACAGTTCACTCTATGATGATTACGTCTACTAAAATCACGAGCGCTTGTTTACAGAGTTTATACTCTGAATAGAGAATAGGATTGTGTCATAAATTTCATCATTGCATTTTACAAAGTAATTGTGATAGTTTCTTACAGCACAAGAGCTTTTGAAATTCCAAATCCACTCTTTCTTGATTGCATTTTACTAAACTTGACAGGATTACAGTGAAATGTCATTAACCTATCGATCATCTCATGTGGATGCCACATATGAATTCAAATATGGTGTTCGTTCAGTTCAGGTATGCTTAAGCATGCCTATTTGTTGAGTAGTATGCCTCTCTTTAAATGCTTCTTGATTTTGAAGATACAACTTAGTGATTTATGTGTTATAACTGCATTTCTATAAAATGCAGGGAGGTGTTAGATCTTCAGCACAGGAAATAATTGGAAGAGTAGCAGCTAGGGTTGTGGCAAAGAAGATACTTGAGCTAAAAGCTAGGATTGGGTACAGTCATACTAATTTCAGTATTGCAATTTGTAGAAATGTGTCGAGGCTTCTTGTATACTTTTTTCCTCTCTAGATGAACTAGACATTTTTAATTTCTGGGAACATTATTTCTCTACTACCTTAAATATATATTGTTGATCTTTAAATTTCTAGAAAACAATATAGTGTGGAATACCTCATTTAATTGCAGAAATTTCCAATTATTGAAAGCAGTGCCATGAATTCCATGTCAAACTGTTTTATTTGTTGGTATCTATGTGAAAATGGCTACAGATAATCATTAAAGGACTTATGATAGGCACGTGATAAACAATATCATGTATGCATACTGATATTTCTAGGATGTAGGAATTTCCATTTTGTAGTTATTCATAAGATCCGAGCAGAATTATTGTTTGAAGAATTGAAATTATGCTAAAGATATGAACTCATGAATTTTACCATGCCCAATTTTAGGCATGTGTCTTGGGAAATACTAAATATTAAGTTGGATTTCGTTGACACTTAAATTACAGAATTTGAAAATTAAGACATGTAAGTGCTTTAAAGCCACCAACCTCTAGCCATCCTCTAGTTAACTAACAAAATTAGCAATGGAATATTAGTGGAATTCATGAAAGCTAATGAAAATTCATGTTATCAAAATGTACAATCTGATAGTATGTGTTAAAATTTCTTTGAAACCACCATCCTAGCAATTTACCACCTATCAGATTACAAATCTACTGAATAAAGATACAACTGGGATGTTAAATTATCCTAAAAACAGCTATCTAAGCAAACAAATCAGATCTAGTTACTTGCTAGAAATATTAACTCAAAAAATGAGTTACTAGTGTTCTTACACATTCATCACCCAAAGATATATCACAGCCACCCATTTCAATTTCAAACACGTGGCTTCCATTTTGCTAATTTAGGGAACAATTGCTTGTAAGCAAGCAGGAAGAGGTGAGAATAATACTAGGTGACAAGTGGCAAGTGGGAATGTATCACAGTGTATTTGTAAACATCTAATTGCAACTCTCATGTTTAGGAGACAAAAAACTACCAATGACCCCAATGATTTCTCCAACAATTAACTTCATTATATTTTGGATTTTATGTAATACAATATATCTGCATTTGTGGCATTCCTCTTTTGTTGTCTTCCTTTTATTTTTTAAATGCCACTTATATTACTTACACTTATGCAATTAGTTACACTTGTTATCATCATCTTATTTCCGTAAGCCTTCTCATATTTGGTTGTAAGAAAATATAAGATATTGGGAAAGATCTTTCCATCTTTTAGTAATAGTTTGATCTATTGTCAACTGATTAGCACAAGCTAATGTGCATCTTTGACCCATCCAAGGTAATGTGAGTTGGGATGAGTTGAGGTTGGTAACTTAAGTTCCTTTTCTAATTGAAGTAAGAAAAGATTATTTTGATTGCCATTATCAATGACCATATATGCTAGTTTGTGCTTGATTTGACAATTTTATGTACAAAGAGCTTTCTTGTTGCTGTCAAGGCTATCTTGGGGCATTTGTATCAAGTGTGGGTCAATGTAGTTGGGATTTTTGACATCAACCTCTAAGTCTCCAACCTCTCAATAACTCTTATAAAGGAAGTATTTTTCCTTTTGGAGCTCTTTTGGCCTAAATGTTTTACATTCCTGATTGGAATGGGCAAGCTTCCTATGATAGGTGCCATATTTCTTCTTCCCACAGTGGGTAGAGGATATGGAATTGGTTTCTCCTTTGTTCTATCCAATATTTTTGGGCTGAGTAATTATTAGAAAGAAAATGAGGACGAAATTCCCTTCATCTAAAATAATTGAATGGTCTTATGTAACTTGGCTTCAATCTTGGAACCAATTTGCATAAAATTCCCTGAGGAGGAAATAGAAGAAACTCTAACTTATTTCTAATACTAGGGAACAACCCACAAAATAATTTGGTGTAGAGGGTATATTTTGGGCCCTTTGAGACTCTACCTTGAGTTGGGAGAGAGGTCCATTTCTGTCTCTCCATTATTATAAATATCTGGTCTCCTTGGGTCATTATGGTCGAAGGAAATATTGAGACTTTAGTTCCAATGTTTTTGGATCAAACAAAGGAACATTTTTATCTTGGCCATGAACATCAGTGTTGCTAACAAGGGGTTGTTTTGTATGGGAAATTAAAGCTACCTGAATATAACTTGTAGTTAGGAGAACAACCTCCTTTGAAGATCAATTATCATAACTATGAACAATAATATACAAACCTAGAAATGGTTATGCTCACTATGTAAATTAATTATGGGTTTGAGGACGTCCTCTTGTATTCCTGGATATTGGTTAGTTCTTCCAATATGAAAAGGCTATTCATCTTCAATAAGGATTCCTTCAACAAATGGAATTGACCTTTCTGCCTTTGTCTCATATGGTTCATAAAACAACTTGATGATATAATCAACGTTCTTTTCTTCCTCATTAGAATCTGTTGAGATTCAACAAGATGATGAGCTTAGTGAAAAGAGTCGCCTTCACTAAGTGGGCCCGCAGGCTATTTTTGGCGCAAAGTCTATTTTTAGACTATGTCTATTTTTAGACATGTCGATCATATTCTATGAGTTGCAGGATGTTATTTGTGGATGGTTGGTCAAGTTGCAAAAATAGATGGACTTCTATTTTTAGACATATTGGGAGGAATCTATTTTTAGATTGTCAGTCTAAAAATAGATATGTCGAATATTATTAGCTCTTAATAATATTTGGACTATAAACATTATCTTATTCTCTTGGAGCACTTTTAGTTCGCGTGCCGCATGTGGCACATCAATGGCGAAGGAATTACGCTATTCCCCGAGGGCTTCATCGGAGGTAATGCAGGAGGACTCGGTAGAACTCATGACAAGAGTTTGCATGGTGTAGGCTAGTTGGTGGAGTTTGGTGGTTCAGCTTTAACCTTCCGCTTAGGACTCAGTTGAGCTAGTTGTATCTAGTCTAATTGATTGATACACTAGTGAGAGTGGTGTGAATTAATTAGTTAATTAATTCACTAAATAATAACTCATTAATCAACTGAAGAATACATCAATTAACTATAGTGCATGGCAGTTTCAATGGAGACCAGTGGAGAGGTAGGTGAAAGAGCAAGTGTGACTATCAGTTGTGCCTATAGTGATGCATTGATTGCATCCAACACTCAGTGGATATGCCAATAAGGATTGCGTAGTCAATCCTGGAGCAATTCGAGTTCATTCAGAGCCATTCTTCAGCGAGGATTGTGGAGTAGAGGCAGGCTAGCAGGTGGAAAAGATCGGTGCATGGATTTGCAAGATCGGGCCTGATTAGTGTGTAGCAATTGTATTGTACTGAGAGCTTGATATGATAAGCTTTGTATGAGGATTGTTACGTGATCTCTATGACATATATTATATACAGATAGTTGGGGTTTTCAGCTTTAGGCTTTCCTGTTAAACAACTGTGTTAATGTGTGTGAATTTTTATGGTTTCATGTGTGCATTGCAATCTTGATTTAATTTCCACAAATGATCAATGGTGGAATAGATTCTCTATTTTGCATGAAGTTAAAATAGTGTGAGATCAGGAGAATCTTGGAAATATAACACATAAGTTATATAATTTCTACAGAATCCATGTCATATGTAGGATGGATGTCAAAGAAAAAAATATAGGATCTTGCACTGTTCTATTCGAACTTAATAGGTAATTTTGATTGGAGATGCACATTATTATGGGTGCCAAAGTTTCTACCATATTCAAAATCGCATATAGGACTGTTGGTCTCTTGAACCTTAGGGGATCTTCAAGATTTCTCTTCATTAATGAGTTTATTATTGCTCTCATTCTCAGAGAAAATAGAACTATAGTTTCGTCCATTATATCCATTTGCGCTCAATATTTTGTCATATGTTGGTTGAATTTCAATTTTCCAGTGTATAAAAAAGGCATGGCATGATACCCCTATCATCACGTGCTAAGTCTTCTCGGGTGATTGCAAGATTGGTAGAAAGTTGTTTCCTACCCTCCTGTTGATATTCCACCATTGCATTCAGAACCTTTTCTCACACTATCAATCATTTAGAAATATGGATTGTTTTCAAGGGTGAATCAAATGAAGAGAAATGTCAAGTGTAGAAAGCCAGCTGAGCAGGCTGAAAAACTTGTAGGAAACTGTTCTTTGTCTTCTTCAACAGGGTGGTCATTAACACTTGCCTCAAAATGAGTACTGGCTAGAATGAAGCATCCCATTGTTTGCACTTCACAATCTGTCTTATAAATAAACCTCTCTTTATCTCTACCACACTCATCATCGACATCAAAATGTAGTGTAGGTGTTATATTTATGTTTTGATCAAACTCGTAATCCAATTTTGAGCTGCCAAATGTGTTTCCAGGAATGCCCATAGATGTATTACCCTCACTTAGCCTTCTACATGATCTATTTATATACATGTTTATAAGGATGTCCTATTATTGTATTCTTCTTTGCTTCATTTTACCCTATTCTAGGAGTTGCGTTTGCACTCCCACATTATACTTGTACTAGTTGTACCTTTCAGTCCCGTTGACCTATTTATTGTCATTCGTTGGATATATAAAATTATCTTATCGTATCTTATCTCACTTTCTGCTAATCAAAATACACTTCTCTAACCTGAGAAGCGTGTTCAAGTTTCAAAGAATCTCTAAATAGATTATGATTGGATGTGTTTAGGGCTTCATCATATCTGCTGCATGATTTTTTTTCTAGTCAAAAGTGAGCAAAATGTTGCTCATCCCTATCATCATAGTCTGAGCACTACAGGTGGTCTACACACTGGTGAAAAAATGGAAAGCATGGCCTTCATCATCAAAGGCTTCTAAATCTATGCAGTGGTATTTATAGCAATCATTTTTTACTTGAATTTTCTCTGAAATCTAAATAGATGTCTCGTCATTGACAAAGATCCATATTGTTGTAGTGCTGGATTTCTCACTATCTACAATAATGCTAAGGTTAGAAGCTAATAGTTGATCTCTTTGTGAATCTGGGATGTCTTCTTTCGGATAACCACATTCCTCTGCTATGTCTAGTTCCAACAATCCTTTGGACATAATGATGTTTAAAGGGTCTTGGTGAGGTTTCAATAGCCCATATTTCAAATGGAACTATGCCTGCCAATACCGCTACAGGAGACCCAACTCAACAAAATCCTTGTGCAACATTGATTGTTGTGGTGTCACTTTATAGTAATTAATTTTTCCTTTCTTGTGGACCAGCTCATACCATTACTTGTGGCCCCTCTTAAAAACTTTATTTTGGTACACTGATTATGTTTGGCTAAAATTTGGCTAACCCCTTTGATGGACCCAAAGGTCCCATGACAAACACTGGTAGCATGTCATCCATGAGGAAGTATAGAAAATAGTTGAGTCTTTCACCGAGTCAATTATAAAAATGGAAACCAATATGTCTTCCCTCACATTTCACATATCCCCCATTTTCAAAAAATGGCCCTTTTTCAAAAGCTTTTCCATACAATGGTAGTTGATTATTTCTCTAATGGTTGCTTTGGAACCTTTGAGCATGTAGGAATTGCCATTCTCTTGAAAAATCATGTAGAATTCCAAGAAATCCATGGTGATAGGTACTAGTGTTCTTCCGCATTCATCACCCAACAAAATATCATAGCCACATATTTCAATGGAAAACACGTGGCTTCCTTGTGAGGGAAGACACACTGGTTTCCATTTTTGCTAATTTAGGGAACAATTCCTTGTAAGCAAGGAGGAAGAGGTGAGAATAATACTAGGTGACAAGTAGCATGTGGGAATGTATCACAGTGTATTTTTAAACATCTAATTGTAACTCCCGTGTTTAGGAGACAAACAACCACCAATGACTCCATTGATTTCTCCATCAATTGACTCCATTATAATTTTTATTTTATGTACTACAATATATCTGCATTTGTGCCATCCCTCTTTTGTATTCTTCCTTTAATTTTTTAAATGCCACTTATATTACTTACACTTATGCAATTACTTAAACTTGTTATCATCATCTTATTTTCATAAGTCTTCTCGTCTTTGTTTGTAAGAACATATGAGATATTAGGCAAAATATTGCCATGTTTTAGTAACAGTTTGATCTTTTTCAACTGATTAGCACAAGCTAATGTGCATCTTTGACCCATCCAAGGTAATGTGAGTTGGGATGAGTTGAGGTTGGTAACCTAAGTTCCTTTTCCAATTGAAGCAAGAAAAGGTTATTTTGATTGCCATTATCAATGACCATATATGCTAGTTTGTGCTTGATTTGGCAGTTCTATGTACAATGAGCTTCCTTGTTGTTGGCAAGGCTATCTTTGTGCATTAGAATCAAGTGTGGGTCAATGTAGTTGGGATTTTTGACATCAACCTCTAAGTCTCCAACCTCTCAATAATTATTATAAAGAATTATTTTTCCTTTTGGTGCTCTTTTGGCCTAAATGTTTGACATTCCTCATTGGAATGGGCAAGCTTCCTATGATAGGTGCCATATTTATTCTTCCCACAGTGGGTAGAGGATATGGAATTGGTTTATTCTTTGTTCTATGGTCTACCCAATATTGTTGGGCTGAGTAATTAGTATAAAGAAAATGAGGACGAAATTCCCTTCATCCACAACATCTTGAACCACCATTTATTTGTTGACGTTTCTAGGTTTTGCATTGCAAGATAATACCCCAACTTAGTTAAACAATGTTCACTTGTGGTGTTATAGGACCAAGAAATTTCATCATTGGAATCACTTAAACGAATGTGGGCCTTGCTTTCTTTCATGTCCCAAATCCTGTGCTTGGACCCATCCCTATCTCCAATTTTTCATTCAATTGACAACAACATTTCTATTAAGTGTGCATTGACGTGTCTCTGGAATTTGAACAATAAGTGTCTCTGGCAGAAGACATTGTCCCCAATCACAACTATTGCATCTGTGCCAATTTTGACCCATGGGCTTGAACCCAACTTCCATGCTAGGTATTGTCCAACTATGAGAAAGGCTAGAGTTAAGTCCTTCCATTGGTTTGATACATTATGATAGTTTTTTGGCGATTGTAGATCCAATTCGAACTTGAGAATTTTGAGGATTAGGCTTTAAGAGAGGGGGTGCATTTTTATGTTATTTTGTTTTTGGTTTTTATGCATTTTGGTGCTCTATGGGTTGCCTAGTTTCAAATGGATTGGTTTGGAATTGGATCATAAGTGGGTAGGTCTTGTCCAAATCAGTTGGTGGTTTAACCACCCAAAATAGTGGTATTTTCAAGGTCTTAGAATAGCACCAAGTTGAGTGATAGGAGCCCTTACAAATTGGGAGGTGAATAACTTGGTATAGACTTTAGTAAACGGTTGTAGATGATAAAGTAACTTGATGTTATATATCTCTATATCTGAGAAATGCAGTAAGACGTGGAAAATAATAAGCTAAACCACCCCTTGGGCGTCACCCACAAGTGTAGAGGCACTTTTAAGTGTTGGATCTATGGGTAGAGAAGCTAGGGAAATTAATAGATAATAACAAAAACCATCCCATCATTGAGAGTAGATGAGTAAAGCTAATGATAATACAATTGATTACTCTACAATTGGGATCAAATCCCCATAGGGTCAAAACCCAATTTTATTTTTATTTACACTTTTCTTTTAATTTACAACTAGTTTAAAATTGTTTATTACTTCAAATGATGATAAAATATAACGCAGAAGTGAAGAAAAGAAAAAAGGATCATGAATACATACCTTTTTTTTATCAAACCCTTGAATGAGGCTTTCACTTACATAGTAATTAGTACAACAACATTTGTTGTTAAATATATATAAATAGGGGACATGTAATTGAAAAAACAATATTTTAGGGGAAAATGGCACAGATATTTCATTAATAATTATAGTTATTACATCCAGGAGCCAAAAAGTAGTCAAATAAGAGTTGCTTGCCTACAAAACAAATAACAGTTAACAATCCTTGACCCCAACTTAAATACTGCCCACATCTTACCTAAAAATGGCAATGTTGGGCAACAATTACATAGTTAAACTTGATCTAAATAGTAAATACATAAATTTCTTCCAAATTGCACAAAGTGTTCATCTCATGAAACGTTTCCTAACTATGACATCTATAATTAGGAAGGAATTGTTAGAAAGATAAAATCCCACAGTTCTACATGCTTCTCGAACCATCCATTTTCCCCCAAATAGAGCATTATTCCAATGAACATGAAACAAAAAAATTAAAGATTAAAATAGAGATTAATATTAATGGATTTGAAAGATAGATTCAAAGTTGTAACATGCCATACAATAACCACTCGTTACATCTCTTACAACATAATATTTTGGAGCATGTATGATTCATTTTGGAAAGCAGGGAAACACATTCTCAGTGGTTATTCTTGGTCAATAAGTCATGTTCAAGACAACAGAGGTCTTTCTATGGGATTCCTGGCCACCATTAGTTTTTCTGGGAAGCAAGATCTTCTATCTGTGATCTATCTATGGTGCACCCAAGCTCAGAACCATTGGTTAAGGAAAGGTAAGGCTGCGAGGGTCCTTTCTGAGGAACTAAATCCAAACAGGAGGTAGCGAGGTTGTTCTCAACCAAACAGGAGATCAATATGTTACTAGGTGGTTTTTATGGCCTAGTTTGAATCATTTAGGGCATCACCTGTAGGCAGCCTTCCTCCTGAGTGTATTTAGGGCTGCAAAATATATCTCTTTCAGGAGTCTGTGATCACATGAAGCTTTGAAACCACTCCCCAACAATTACAGGCCTCCAATTATAGGCCAAAAATTACTAAACATCCCAAGCAGGCCTCCAGAACCTATAGTTTGTTGACGTGATGTAACAACAGGATCAACACTCCAACCGCAGGTGAAATTTGGATCAAAAGGGGAATTTCATAAGATCTAACCAGCCATTTGACCAGGTTAAGAGACTACTCCAACCGCAAATTGAAACTCCACTAAGAAAGGGTTGTCACAAGATATTCCTAATAGCAAACAAGTTTGGAGGCAACACAGTTAGAAAATGAGCTGTTAATTAGTATATTACCAACTAAACTTGGATAGTGCTAGTGTGGGTTACAGTTGGAATACTTATCTATTGAATATTGACATTATAGTTAGAATTATATTGGTGGATTATTGGTTTTATAGGTCTAATGTTCCTTAGGCAGTTAGCCCTAACTTGTGGTGATTTGCTGAAGAAACAAATGATTGTTAAATATCTCTTATATCATTAGTCAATTATATAGAAGGGTACTTACCGTTATATGAGTTGATAAATGTGCACTGCTGTTATGATTATTTTCATGATTGGAAAATCCTAGATAAGGATTGAACCCCAAGGCCAAAAATTACCTAGGGACATTGCATACTTCCATTAGAGAAACAATAAAAAATGCATTTCAATCTACTTGGATCATAAGCTATAACCAAAGATGTTGTATTGTCAAATCCATGAGAGGTTGGGGTAGGATGATGGCCCGCAAAAGGCAGAAAGGAGTTGCAGCAAGGTAGACTTCAGTAGGTGTGCATTGCTATTGAAGCAGATCTCTATAATGTGTCCCTCTATGGTGAGGATGCATGGTAGAATATAATGGTTCAGAGGGAGGTGAAGCAGAGGGGAATATATTGCCAAGGGTGTCTGAGTTTTTTTCAGGATGCAATGGATTAATAAGGGATATGAGGGCTCAAAATTCTATTTTGACTTTTTGAAAATAAAAGTGGCAATGAAAAGGATCTTGGATTACTCCATGAAAATGGTTCTTTTTTTGGCACTCTAATTGACATTATGTTCAAATTGCAATTTCAAAATAATTTTCTCCTTATACCGTGATGGATCATGTAGTGGCTGCAAGAAATGCTTATTGTAGGTTCAATCCTCATAAGGGTTTTATTGGTGACTAGAGCAGGTTGAAGAACGATGACTTCTCAAAAGAGGATGATTTTGCAGTACTTAGCTACATGAAGAATGGCAAGTCTCTGGGTATAGAATCTAGATGGAATTCTGTGTGAATTTTACAAGGCCATGAGCCATGATTAGTGAAAATTTTTGTCATTTGGAAAACACATTCCCAAAAAATAAGCCACAAACACAATTGATGATTGGCATCCAATTACATTTCTTAGTGTGGCACACAAGATCATGGCTAAAATAGAGACTCTAAGGATCTAGGAAATTCCATGGAAGGTTTTCTAACGATAACACAAGTTTTGTGTACAAACAAGTAATCTCAATACCATGTTGAAAACATGGTATTGAGATTACTTGTTTGTACACAAAACTTGTGTTATCGTTAGACAACCTTCCATGGCACAAAACCTTCAAATGTGCACAAAAACTAGCCAACAACCCCTTTTCTTTGAAATTGCATTTGAAAAAGCTTTTGACTGAGTGGATTGGAGTTTCATTATTCAGATGTTGACTCATGTGGAGTTTGGACCTAGATGTGTGACTATGGAGAACACATTTTTCACTAATACATTAGCTTTTATATACCAAATAGTGCTTAGATAAGTTTAGTTGATGATGCTCATGCTTGTTTAGAAATAATCAACCTGGCATCAAGTGATGTGTTTAGTGAATAAAAAACCATTTTTTTCCTGGTGGGGTTGGACTCTCTTCCTAACTAGAACCCCTCAGCTTGGAAATTTACCCCACCCTGGATGGTTGTTAGATATTTGTGTATTCCCTTTAGTCTAGATATTTTTCCAATATCCATGTAGAATTGGTAACTTCAACAACTACAAAGGAAACTTCCTGTTTAGCATCATCGAGACCTTCCATTTATGAGGAAGTTGACCATGGTTGCACAATCCTACTAGACTTGCAAATATATTATGTGTCTTGTTGGTTGCATAGCAAGGCCCGATATCAATAGTAGAGCATATTTTGAGATTGTAACCATGGTCTCAATCAAACAAAAGGGTCTTCCATTGGCCCCTTGGGATGTGTTACTATCCCAAATGATGTCAAGGGGCTTGGTTTGATCAAGCTTCCCACTCAAGTGTCTATTTTGGCTACCATATGAGTGTCAAGGGGTCTAGAGGGTGATGCTCCATTTCAGGTTCTGTTTTGACGTGTAGGATGTCAACAAGTCGGGAAAGTGCAGGGGGATTTTTCTTTGTGTGATATCATCCCCTTAATCCTCCCCCTGTTTATGCTAGTAGCACCAGATAAGTACTTCCAAACAGATTTGAGTGTTTAGACTCTAGACATGTGATTGGATGAAAAGGGAATTTGATCCAAGTGATATGTTTTGAAATATGCAGTGCAACAGAGTGATTTCTGTAGCAAGGATGATTCCCAATAAGGTTGTACAATAAAATTCTGTAGATCATCCAACAACAATGGCATAGTGCATCCATACTCATCTTGAGAGAGAAATGTGAGTTGTGTGGAGGGTTCAAAACAGTGATGTGTGTTGCAGTAGGGCCGCATGTGCTGTGAAAAGTGAGTAGAGCAGTCGCACATGCCACATGAAGCATTAAACCGTTGCACGTGTTGTGGGCAGGGTTGCAAACAACCGCACAAGTGACAGAAAGGCTGCACTACAGGTTGAGCAGATGGCAAGTCGTGTGGTTTCTTAGGAGAATTTGGGTAGTACAACCTGCACAGTTGCCCAGAAAATTTCTATAGTTGTTGGAGATTGTAATTTTCCACAATGGACCATGTTTCCAGTAAGGAAACCCTTGTACGATAAGATATTATTTAATGAACACCAAATTTTGATGTGCAGATTTTCTGTGTATGCATGTGTGGGATTGGTGTACAATTTGAAACCACTAATTTTATTTTATTTACTTGTTAAATCCGAATATTTATTTTTATTTAGTAAGCTGAAACTTTAAATAATATACAACAAGGAAATTTACTAGAAACTAAATTTTCTAGTTGCTAGGGTTAAGAAAATTTAGCACACCAAATTCCAGGTCTCAAGCTCACTTATTTGAATTTCCTAGAGTAATTGGTTAGCATGGAAATAAATTGTGGGCTTGGCTAGGTGGAATATGAAAGAAAAATTGGGATCTGGCACACACTCCATTTGGAGTTGGAGACGCAGGGTGATTGCCTTCGATAGTTGTGCCACCTTCATGCTCTCACATTCAACAAGAAAGGCATCTTCTTTTGGGGATACATGTGAGATGAAACTAATTGATATTAGATGAATTGGTAGTGCTTGTCTCAAGAGAATGACCTTCTTGGCCCTAATAAAGATTCAATTATGGAGTTGGTCAATCCACAACAAGATCTAATGAAAATAAACATTGGAATTTCAACTCCATTTTAGAAGGATTGGGAGTGGAGTTTTGGTAAGCCTTTGTAATAATATTTCTCTTCTCAACTATACTCAATATTGCATCAAAAATATCCAATATCCCCCTGAGCTCAATATAAATAAGTTTCCAGTGAATCATCCTATTGTTTGATATCTTTAGTAGAAGCACTGCCTTCTCTTGTAACAACTCTAGTTTCTTCTTCTTTTGGCTGCACTGCATTATGGGATGTGGGTTTAATGCCAACTTTGCTCCCTCTTCTCAAATATTTGGATCCACAACATATACACTTGGTAACATCTATTGTGCATGTTCTTGAGCCTTTTATGGACAATAGGAATCCTACTCAAACCTCCTTTAGGGGTTTTGGAGCCTTGGACAACACCATAACACATTTGAAGTCTGCCATCTTGAGGAGAAAGGAAGCAGAGTGGAGAATCACAATCAGGTTCCAAGGGCAAGTCTCCTCTTAAAAATGCTGCTAGGTCAGAGGAAATGCAAACTTCTTAACCTGACACATTGTTTCCTTATCATAGAAGAATTATTATGAAGGCGTTGCCTTGGGCTCTATCTCTTGGCACATATGCTCCTGGAAATACTACCAAACTATAAGATTTGAAGAGTTATTTGCCATTTTTCTTGTGCAATATATTCAGAAGATCAAAGGACTTTGGTGTTGGGGTCTTTTCACTTGCAACTATAGTCACAAGTGATCTTATTTACAAAGATACAACTTGCTATTTTGCTCTAGATGTTGTTGGTCTGCCTACTGATTTTTTGGATTTCATCGTGGTTGGTATCCTCCCTTCTGCAGATGCAGTAGATTGTATACCATAATGCTTAGATGGTTTGTGACTTAATAACCTCAGACTTCAAGCTATTAATGATTGTGGTGCTCTAAGATCTTTTGTGATTTTTTTTACATCAAAAGCCTACTTACGGGCTTTGGCAAGTGACACTCTTAGTTCCTTATCATCTGCCTTGGATGAGATGATACGACATGCTCCTTATTTGAGGGGGCATGGGGTGGATGTATTGATTGAAATATTAAATACTATTGCAAAACTTGGATTTGGTGCTAAAGTGTCTTCCCTATTGCAAAAAATTGCCAGCTCTTATGTGTCTGTTCCCATGAAGACTGATTTAGAACAACAAACAATTAGTTCAGTGGATGGAGATGAATCATCGATGGTGACATCTGAGTTAGGGGTTGGTACTTATGCTGAAAAATTGTCTTCAAACATGGAATTCATTCTCCCAGATTGTATAAGCAATGCTACATGTCTCTTAGAGAATATTATGCATAATATAGATACATGGGTGTTTATTGAGAAAAAGGGTATAGAGGCTATGCTTCAACTGTTTGATTTATGCCTCTTACCATTGTCATTTCATGGTTCCTATAATATTGTTGTTGCATTTAAGAAATTTTCACGACAACACTCGTCTCCTCTTACAAGGGTTGTTTGTACTACTTTGAGAGAACACATGAAACCTGCAAATGAATTCATGGATTTGTAGGCTAGAACAAAGCTGGCAGATATTGAGGTAGCAAAACACATATGAACTTTGAGATGAATTTCAATTCTATATGGTATTTTATCCTTCTCAACACATTTACTAAAAAGCACAACAATAATTATGCCTAAAATTGGTTCTAGGGATGAAAACATATTGAAGCATGTAGGGATGGTGTATAAAGAAATAGTTTGGTATAAATCTCTTGTTAGTGATTCAAAAGTAGATGCAAATAAAGAGGTTGAAAAGGACCTGCAATTGAAAATTTGGCACCAAATGCAATAGCTACAGAAGTTGGCAATGACACTAACACAGTTTTAGTTGTTCGACATGTGAACCCAATGTCTATGAGGAATGGGCTTGCTTCTCATTATTCCATTGAACCCTAATATATTTTTGTTATATAAACAAGACAAAAACAGACCATGGTATCGAAGGGATTTCAAGAATGTGTCTTGGTCAGCTTGGGTGACATGCAAATGCATAAGAGGATGACATTGGAGGCTCTGTAAGTGTAGGAGAAACATCTCAAGCCCCAAAAGTTAAAAGGATGTCATTTGATCTCTTGGACTTTGAAAATATGAATAAGGTTGTGTCTACAATGTGATCATATTATGTGACCCTTGTGAAGGTTTTTGTAGTTCAAAATCGACATCGTGATGATATAGGATTGCTTAGTGCAACAACGAAGAATGTAATACAACAATGGTGAATTATTTCTATGATCATGGTACAATTAAAAGTCTTTTTGACTACTTTTGAAGCAACAGTTCATTTACTATGGATAGTACCATTATCTCATAGCAAGGAATGGAAACAGAAAATGACAAAGATATTGAAAATTACAAGCAAGAGCATGCACCTTGGTAGTGGAAGAAGCTTTAGAAGTTCAAAAATCTTCAAAAAACTAAGTGACTAGATGCATATATACCTATGAGCGATATCGTATTCAATTTTAAATATTGGGCTTTGAATAAAGAATTAAAGGGTTGTAAGGCATTGTGTCTTATGGTGTTTTGATGTATTTGGCTTGCCAAAAACTCTGACATATTTCAAGGTAAGTATTAGCCATTGTTTCAGTGTGTCTCCAAGTCATGACTGAGCTTTCAAAGTAAAAAAGCCCCTAACACTGGTAAAGGAAGGACATTGATCCATCTTTGTAATTTTAAGAGTGGGAATGGTGTTATTTCAATTTTCAACAGTGCCAGTCAAGGTCAACAAGCAGAATATGTTGTAGGAGGTATCCTATACCATAGTGATTCTATTATACTCATATCTTCAAAAATTAAAGCATTTATTGGTACAAACTCTAACATTTCTAATGAAATAAAGGCACTAAATTTTTTGTTAATAGTAGAAATAGAGGAGAGGTGACTGAATTCTAGGTCTTTGGGGATTCCTTGGTTATCAATTGGTTGAATGGAGGTTTAGGATGGAATAATTTTTTTTGCAACCCATTCTAGAGTAGTTGAAGACAATCAAGTCACAGTCCTTGAAGATATCATTCCATCATATTTCTAGATAATTTAAGTCAGAGGCTAATAGATTGTCTAAAGAAGGCTTGCTAATGACGCAAAACGATGGTTTAACATGGGAAAGTAGTTATGGTGTAAGACTCTAGGAAAGGTCTTTGTAAGAACTAGGCCCATGACTATATATATATATATATATATATATATATATATATATATATATCACCTATAAATCTCAGTCAAATATTTTCTTGTGCTTTCGTTCTTTAGTCCCTCAGGTCCATCTTATTTAGTATCATTTCAAACATTTGTACAAACTTTGTTAGTTGATAGGTACCCCAATAAGAAATTGAGCACAACAACATTAACACTTGCAGATTCAACATGTACGATTAGAAAAGTTTGCATGAGTCCTTCCTATTATCACTTTGTACTTATTTTGATGCATGTGAAATAAACGTTTAGGTTGACCCTAAGTACCACCAATAAAACTACTGAATTTATACCATATGCAAATACTTGAATTCTATTGATGGAAAAATAATTGCCTCTTTTATTATTCGAAGCATCCATTGTATCTATATACTATTCATAAACATTAAAATTTTAAAAATAGGAGTGAAAAAACATCTTGCACAAAGCAATAATTAGATCATACTAGCAAGCCAAGAACCTTCAAATTATTAATGACACCATTGTGCAGAGATGCAAATATTGGGCATTTAACACATGCCTCAATCTTGATAGAATATAAAAATTTGAATGATTGGCTTCATGTAAATGTACTCCACAACATGCTATATTGTGATATGTGTATGCACATATTTTCTCAAGCTCCACACAGAAGAAGGTTTGAGAACTAAGGAAAAATATTTATGATGTTACTTGTTTACAAATTTGAGAAAGCCTCAAGGGTTACAATCAAAATCAAGAAATTTTGTTTCCTGGTGGAATGTGAGACATTCTTGGATTTGTATAGCGCTTCAATGCTTGTTTAGGATCTAGGTAAGTGTGAATGAATAAAATCTTTCTGTGATTGTTCTATATTGGATTCCCATTCTCTCTAAGCTATCAAAGGCAAGTTAAAACCTGTTTAGACTAAGGGACAACATATTCCATTGCCAAACTTTAACCTTACAGGGAAGTGCACTACACTTGTTTGATACTTCCACACATTTTGAGGGCATGCCAATAGAAATGTCAATGTTGTTGGATACACAGGCGTTAGTTAGTTTTAGAAAAGTTCTCTTTGTCAAATATGTTGTTTTCATAAAATAATATTTCCAACCAAGAGGATAAATACTTGGCATGTCTAGGACATAGTGGTGTTATTTCTTGCCTGTATTTGTGATTTTTTAGTATTCCACCACTAATAACTTCATTACATAGTTGTCTGTTTAGTAGTATATTACAACAATGAATTGTTAAAGGAAATTGATTCTAGTTTGTTTGAACATTGTAAACTGTAAGGAAATCTAGCTTTGAATTAGAAAAATGGAACATATTTTGGAAAATATGTTTTTTGATCAAATATAGGCCAGTTCCCTAATCATTAAAAAAAACAATCACGAAAATAAACAATGATTTTGGACACAATGAATTACAGAACTCTCAAGCTCAAAAACAAGTTAGCGTATTCAGTATTGTCTGCGTTAGAGAAAAATGAATGAGTAACATCAAGTTTGCTTTGAATATTTATAGAATCATTTTAGAGATTCTAAATGGAAATTGTGTGTGCTAATCTTGCTCAATTAATTACAGGGAAAACATGGAGAATACATAATTTGTTGGCTTAAGGGAATTGGATTCATTTTCCATTGGAATAGTACGTTGATAATTGAAGATTACTATATTGAAGCTATATTCCCGATTAGTATCACAATTTACAAAGTCTTGTCTTATTCTTTTTTAGTTTCTTGTTGTAATCTTGTGTCAGCAATACTTTGCTCCACCCATTAGATTTCTACTAACCAGTTTTATTGTTGAAGTGTCACTACTTAGAGATAACTAGAGGAAACGATACAACTACAAAAGTGGAGCATGAGACATTCTTAATAGAAATTGATAGCTCTGTTGTGTTTATTTGTGATATTTTAATTGATTTATTTATACAGGTCATCTGGCCACATAGTGGCCACTATTTCCCAACTAAAGAAAACTTGTTCGAGTTTCTTGCTTTTATGGGGAAAAATGACATTAACAATATTGTTGATGTTGAGGTATATATTATATAAATCCTTTATAGTCTACTTTAGTTTATATTCCAGTGTTCATCGACTTTCATGTCTTATACTTTGCATTGTAACTTTTTTTGTTTTCTTTTTGCAGAAATGGGTCTCAGTATTGATGGTAAGAAGCAATAATTAAAGAAAAAGGGGAACAATAACACTAGAGTGACAAAGAGAGAGAAGTGTATTGGTCTAGTGGTACTCGTAGAGCCAATATACCGCATAAGACACACACATAAAGACTGATGGTCAAGTTTTTAGAGTTGGTGAATTCATTTGCAATTCCTTGGCAAGATAATGATAATGCTTTGAAGTGATCAACAATATTTTATCTGTAAATTGTACTCCAACCAATATTAAGTTGGAAACTCATATTGTAATACTTGAAATTTTATATAATATAATTTATGTGGTTGGAATTATTTATAGTTGCACTTGATATTACTTGGTATTGTAATTAACATATGTAACTTTGCGTTTTCATATTAGATGAACATGTAATTTGTATGACATTTTTTTTTTAAATTTAGTTGCAAAATCATACTAATTAATTTATGTTGATTAATAATGAACACATAAAATCAATCTAAAACTATTAAAATAGTAGTTTATATTGATTAATGATGAACACAAATAAAACGAATATCCGATTAAATTAGTCATTTATAATGATTATTAATGAAAGTAAATGAAATAAATATAAACTACTAAATTAGTCGTTTATATAATGAATAAATGACAACTATAATTGATAAATTTGTGACTACAAATGACGACTAAATTTTGCATATATACGACTATTAGTAGCTAATTTACAATATCTTATAACACGACTAAAATTTAGTCACATTTCTTCGGTCTTTAATTGGTTTCAAACGATGACTAAAATTTGCATATATATGACTATTAGTAGCTAATTTATAGTATCTTATAACACTACCAACATTTTGGTCATATTTCTTTGGTCATTAATTGGTTTTGTCGGGTGATCGTATAGTAATATATTTTGTTGTATATTTGGTCATTAATTGTGATAATTAACGACCAAATCAAAGATTAAATCAATGATCAAATCATTGACCAAATTAATAACCAAATCAACGACTAAATTAATGATAAAATAAATGACTAAATTAATGACCAAATTAATGACCAAATATAAAACTAGACAAAAAAATTGAGATAACCAATTAATGACTAAGCTAAAAACAACCAAAAGTTGGTCACGTTATAAGATACTGTAAATTAGCTACTATTGGTCACCGACCGAAAAATAGTCGTTTACATGCAAATTTTAGTTGTTTTTTTAGTAACTAATTAGCCATTTTATACTAGTGATAGACTTGCACCAAAATATCCATGTTGGCCCCACCCTAGTGTAGGTGTTTAATGCAACCAAGTGCTTAATGCACCAGGCGTGGGTGCTGACTGTTGTTTCCAGATTCCCATTTCATTGTTTCTTGTTTCAAAATTCAACAATATATGCCAACAATATAAATTCTAGTATAAATAAATCCTATGTAGTAATAATAAACTGGTATAGGAGAATAAAGTCCAAGTTGATAAGGGACTTAATGAGTTTTCACTTGAAAAGTCTTTTAAGTAAGGGAGTCATTGAAATACTAGTTACAATAGTAAAATGATGGGCGTACACCATCAACATAGTGGATTATACATAAATGTATAACATTATTAATGTTTTAATGTTTCTTCTATGAGAAAGATATCAGGGTATACTATAGTTGTTAGATTTTCAGAGAGGAATAAGGAATCGTCTAGAAGATTATCATGACCATAAAATATAAATTGAGTTAGTATTTGAAATTCATGTACTTTTTGGACATATAGGGCTCAAGAATTTATGAGTCATAAACTCCCAATGCTCAATCACATAATGGTTCGTTAAATGATTATTTATATAATCACCTCACAAGTGAAATTTTAAACATGATTAAACAATATGACATGAGAATTGTGGTTGATTGAAATGACTATTAGTTGTAAATCCAATGTCTGAAGATTTGAGATAAGTGGTTACAACATGATGAACATGAATAGATGTGTGTTAAATTACATGGAAAATTTAGTATAAATGTAGAAATTATATATATATATATATATATATATATATATAATAAAACCAAATGATACTGCCGAAAAATGTAATAAGGAAATTCTCAACGAGATTCTTGTTGGTTTGATGCTTTAACAAACAAGGATATCATACACTAATATGAGTTTTTTTCCTTAAATTATGTACATAGAGAGTGTAGCCAATAATTAGAAGGTTATTTGAGAGCCAATAGAAAAAATAGAGTAGTAAAAACTGATAATCCTTGTGAAAGAGTTATGGGTAAGTAGTGAGAATTTCCTGTACATTAAAGGACAATTAAACCATTTCCGATTCTTTTTGCTCGACTCAGTTAGAGCATCCTGTTAGTCCTCTTACCAAGCCATTGGAAACAGAGGATGGTCCCTTATCCGCTAAGAAATATATAGAATGCAAAGCTTAAGTGAAACAACATTATTCAAGACTATAACAACCTTAGATTGGTTGTTATCTAGAATGCTTAAAGAATCTAAATTTCTATTAATAATTACAAGAATGTGTTGTATGATAAGGAAAGTATATTACATAAGTCAAAGAAATTATAGTTATTTTATGGAGTAGAAGATGAAATGTTATAAGAGAAATTATTAAAATCTATAGCTAGTAATACACATTGGGGTAGACTAGAATATCCCTAAATTAGTTACACAATGCTCATTTAAAAGTGATTGATCTCGACACCTAGAAGTGTGTTCCTATCCCTTAACCTTGGTTAGTTCTACCTGGAGGGAGGAAACTAGGTCAAATAGTCCAGAGCTAGTAAGGGTATAAACTTTAAATAAAAGAATCGAAAACTCAATCTAGAAATAATTTGTAAAGTCCAATTAAAAATTGGAATCGAACAAGTACAAAGATAAGTACTAATGTGAAAAATTAAACAAAAAATATAATAAGTACTAAACCCAGTGTGAAATAAGCTAATATGAAATACTACCATGCAAATTGAAAGTTGCCATTTGGAAGAAAACATAAAACTAGAATTATAAACATGTTCTCAATTCAATACTATGTTTATTTAATCTCTGAAATATACAACATGATAGTAAAAAATTGGTATGGATCAGTAACTGAGGGTATTATTATCATCCAGGTAAATTACATCGACTATACGTGGAAAAGAGAAGAATTTTAAATATAATGGCACCTAACTCCTTGATAGTTAGTTGCGCACTAGGAAAATGTATACAATAAACTTAAAGAAAAAATTCAAACCCTAGGATAGATCCTCAGTCAAGGATTACACCTAACCGGTGAAAATTTATAACAGATTATAACGTAGAAAAATACTCATATATTATTCAAGAGGAAAAGGTAAATTTCACGTGAATGGTGAGGGGGTTGGGGTAAACCCCAACTCATTTGGACTGAGTAAAAAAAATCTCGCTTATCGAATGATGGAAAAACTCTCATTCTAGATGTAGATTGTGCCAAAGAACACATAGAAAACTAGAAGGAGTTGATTTGAAAAAGATTCGAATGATGGTCAAAGTATCTGGATAGAGCAGCCTGGGAAAAAGAGAGATGGGGTTCTCCAGAGTCTCAATCTGTGTGCCTCTCGGACTCTTGCACCATTTGGAGAAATAAAACAATACCATTAGTTACCCAGTGAGAATGTGAAACAATTGTAAGATAAACAAATTAAAAAAAGAAACATTCTTCTAGGTTCTTACCGAAATGGCCGTCGAGACTGTAAGGTAAGTAACCCAAGTAGGTAAGAAAAGGAAACCCCTAGGGTTTCAAGACACGGGACGGGGTATGAAGCCTGTAGCATGTCATGAGGGACCTATGTTTATAATAATAAAGAAAAATATTTCGTTTCCACTTCTCAAGCAAATAAAACATGAAATTAATGGAGTGTAGATAACAACCTATTCCAAACATTTACAAACCTCGGCTAATAAATGTGGTGCACATTCTTATTCAGTATGAAGAAAACAGTGGGCTCGGGTGTATAATGTAACAACAAAATCAAATGAGAAACCTTGTGACTGCTTTGGAACAAAAAAAACCAGATCGATATCCCTCGACGCCGCATGGAGCAACTCTGGAAGCAAAGGAGAGTCAGAATGAATGTCACAGGGAGGGTTTGGGCGGGGTATAACCCTAACAATACCCCAGATGATATGGACCGTCCAATTATATCTAGATCAATGATGGTGCTAAAAAAAAATGCCCACAAAATAACTTACTACTTTCTCTTCGAGGATGTTCGGATGAGTTTGAGTGCACATGGTGTTGCCATCATGAAAATCTAGGGTGGGGTAAAACAAATATATGGTAAGGTTTGTAACTGCAAAAATGAACAATTGTGTCGTATAAATAAACATGAACCCAACCTAAGGGGACTCCAAGACTTATCACCCCATGTGGGCTATATGTAAACATCATATGCATTAATGATAAACATTACAAATCATAGATGAAAATTGTGTTATGAGTTTTAATCTAGTAAATGAATGGCAAGTTTTTCAAGTGTCATTTGATTATGAAATTTTTTATGTAGTACCTTGGTAGATGTTTCATATTGTGGTAATTGATTGTTTTGCAATGTCCCATTTCATCCTCTCTAGAAAATGTTGGGTTTAATTCAAAAAGATAAATTTAGTTCATTTTGATATAGGGAAAAACTTCAAACTCAATGAATTTTGTTACTAGAAACATAGATTATGAGAATCACAATTTCTCATAACTAGCCTCTAGTAAACAAATTTAGCTATACTATTTTAGGTTCAATTGTAAGAAATCAATAACATTATATTCACAAGTAAAGAAACCATGGTTAAAATTGTATTCCAACTAAAAGAACATTATGAACGATTTAGGTGAAATAAAAGAAACCATAGCTGAGAAAGATCAAATATCTCAAGGTGCAATCCGTTTTTTTAGTGCAAAACTTGAGGAAAGACTTGCATCTCAAGAGATTTGATTCCTCTTAGCCTTTCATAGATCCAGAGTCAAGATGAATCTAGGTTTTTCATATATATATGTGTGTGTGTGTGTGTATTTCTTCTTCACACATTTAAATAAGTTATAATTCAGAAGAATACTAATGGAAAAACCATCCGTTGTCAAAAACTTAGCCCAAAAACAACCCATAGTAATTTTTTATTATTATTTTACTTTAATAATTAGTAATTATAATTATTAATTTAATTTAATTTTTATTTTTATGTAATTTCACCAAGTCAAAATATTGACATAATAGGACATTACTACATCTCTTCACATAGATTATTTATATTATGTTAAACTTAAAATGTAAATAGTAGAGCCAAAAAATGTTATCAACAATAACATGAGAAACATAAATGTTAATAATACTTCCATATAACCCTCTTAACTAGGATCTAACAAACACATAGAGGGATCAAATCTCTCAAGATGATTTTTTTTTTTAATGCAAAACTTTAGGGAAAGTTTTCTTTTTAAAATAATTGATTCCTTTTGTCTCTTAATATATTCAACTTTAAGATAGATCTATATTGATTTTTACATATTGATTTTTAGCAACTCTCTCTCTCTCTCACTATATATATATGTATAGATCTATATTGATTTTTACATATTGATTTTTAGCAACTCTCTCTCTCTCACTATATATATATATATATATATATATATATATATATATATATATATATATATCGGAGTTAAACAAGGTTTCCCCCTCTTTCCCACCCTATTTGGCATTTACATCGACACGCTAGAAGGTTGTTTAGAGGAAGCAGGATGTGCTGACACGATCCTAGCTAGGATAGTCATCATCCTTCTTCTCTATGCTGACGATATTGTTCTTCTCGCAAGGTGCCCATTTGATCTTGATAAGCAACTTAGACTTCTTAAGGATTTCTACTCTACCATGGGTATGTCTATTAACACTGACAAAACAAAAGTTATGATTATCAAATCCAAGAAGGAAACTTACGCTAATTTTATGTATGACAATAGTAACTTGGAGGAAGTGTCTTCTTACAAGTACCTAGGAATTGATATTCATCACAAGCTCAACTGGAACTATAGCATTCAGAAAAGGATTAATGGGGGGTGGAAAGCTTATTTTGGTCTTGAAAATAATTGTAAAATGGTAAACCTCGTAATGTGGGATAGAAAGAAGTTCCTATTTGAAACTTTAGTCACTCCAGTTATCTTATATGGATGTGAGCTTTGGGGTTGTAGCATATCTAGAGAATCATGGAGAAATATTGAGCAAATCTAGAAGCGTTTTATAACGTATAACCTTAAAATTAAATGCAATACACCCTATCCTATTCTCCTTAAGTGGGTCTTTCCCCTATCGAGAGCCTAGCTATGACTAGGCTTCTGTTGTACAAGCAGAAGCTCAATAGCATAGGAGACCATAGACTTCCTAAGCTAGCTTTAAATTCCAGCCAAAACCACCTAAGGCTTAAATGAGGTTTGTATAAAGACACCCCGGCTTGGTTAAACCATTAGGAGATTGATGAGAATGTTACATTGAAAAACATCAATAACATTAAAAAAATTGTTACTTCTAAGTTTAAAGAAAAAATGTGGTGTGAGAAAGATCTAGCAGCTAAGAGAAAATTAAGGTATTATATGGAGGTCATCAACCCCACCTTAGAAGATCAAAAGTATCTCTCTGTTTTAACTAGCTCAAAGAAGATAATTAATATAGCCAAGATTAGAACGAACTCTCATGAGCTCCATAGTGAAACAGGTCATTGGACAGTTCCTAAAACACCATGGATGGAAATGATCTGCAATATCTGTGAGAATATGAACATCGAGGATGAAAATCACTTCCTCTTAGAGTGCCCCGTGTACAACCACACTAGAGCTCAATTTCATAACCTTTGTTGCAATATTGACCTTCCTAGCCTCTTAAGATGTCAAAATTATAGTGAGCTCGGGAGGCTTCTCTCCAAGCTTTTTGAGCATAGGAATAAAATCTTAAATCAAATTAAATAAATCTTTTCTTTAGGTTCGATAGACCAAATATTGGTCTCAGTGGACGTTAACCATCATCATCATCACACACACACACACACACACACACACACACACACACATATGACATTAAATATTTTACTACACTCAACACATTAAAATGTTAGCACATGCACCAATAATATTTGGAAGAAGAAGACATATATCCATAAGATTCCCTATATACAAAACTATTTTTATTAGAATATCTTTTTACAATATATATATTAATAAATTTTTTAATATAAAGAGAGAGTTGACATTGAAATATTTTATTTATGATTCGCATTCTACAAATTAATATATTAATATATGTCCCAATCATATTTGAAAGTAGAAAACATATATAAACATTTTTGAAGATATCACACACATATATATTAATATTATTTTTTTCATTAATATTTAAAATATTGCATTTCAATTAGAAAAATGAATGAATTACAAATCTCTCTAAAACATACATTAATAGAATAATAATTTTGTATCTTTATAAATAAAAAAATCATATTAAATTTCTTTAACGGATAAAAATATATAATTGATATAGAAATATTTTTATTTAAGATTTACACTTGAAAGTAGAAAACATATACCCATAAAGCTCTCTTTATTATATATATATATATATATATATATATATATATATATATATATATATATATATATATATAATGTTAATTGTGAAGTCCATAGTAAAAAATAATAAGTTACAAATCTCTCTAAAACAAACTATTAATGGAATTAGAATTCTATCTCTATATAATATATAAAGTTCATATTAAATTTTTTTAACTAATATATATATATGTGTGTGTGTGTGGGGTTTTCTATAATATATAGATAGTTTGACATTGAAATATTTAATATTTTATATATGATTCACATTATATTAAAATTTTAATATGTATTCTAATTACTTTTGAAATGAGAAAATATATATTCAAAGAAATTTGATATATACTATTTTTATATATTTTAAAATGTTATATGATTTTTTTATTAATATTGTTTAAATATTATATATCAATTATATATTAAGAATGAAATAAATTGCATGTATTCCTTATAGTGTCAACTGGATATAAAATGATACAAATTATGTTATTTGGTATGGACATTAAATTTTTTATTTATGACTAAGAGTGAATATTTGTTTGTTATTAATATATTTTTATTTTAATTATTACATGCCAATTAAACATAGAATTGTATACATATAATGTAATGTTAATTATAATATCTTTATATCGCATAACTCAACTCCACATTAAGTAGTGAGGGAATTACTCATCTCTTTAGTATTAAAAGGTAAGTTATTTTTTTCATTTCTTTCAATTATTTTGTCTCTATATAAAGTGAAATTAAAATTAAAATATAAATTGAAGTATTTTATTTATGCTTAATATATAAATAAGGAATTGAGATATTGATTATAGGTCCTAAGATTTCATGAACATTTTAGAGAGAGTTGTATCTCTCCATAAAAAAATGATAAAAAGAGTATAATAAATTTATTTATTTTTCGTCAAATATAATATATTCAACTAATTTAAAAATTTCCTCCATGTTATGCTTATGGTAAAAAATGAATCCATTCATGTAGAAATTGAATTTCATTTCTTTTATACTTTATTAGAAATAAAGCTTTAGAAATCTATGGGTGGTATGGTTGTTGCTATTTTAATTTTAGTTCTAGTCAATCTTGACATTTAAGTGCACAATTTTTTTTCAGACTTAATACAAGTCCATCAAGCTCCTCTACATCCCTACTAGTTTTAATTTTAACTCATTTTTGGCAAATTACAAAATTATAATCAAGATATTTTGAGTATAAATTCATTGGGATATTCATGTAACTTCTTCTTAGAGAAAATGCATCTTACTATCCAAAGGAAATTAATTTAAACATTTCATATAACCAATCTAGATTCATCTTAAATCTAGATCTATCAAGTACTAAGAGGATCAAATCTCTTAAGGTGTAAAACTCTTTTTTTAGTGCAAACATTGAGGAAAGGTTTTCTTCTTAAGATATTTTATCCTCTCAACTCTTTATAGATCCAAAGTGTAACATTTAACACTACTTCCATAATTGCAAGTAAAAAAAAGAAATTTACTTACCTTATAGTCCAAAACATATTAAACTTACCATGTATTCCGAAACATATCAATACATCTACGATTAGTCTTCGTTATTCTTATTATGCTTGTTTCCAATTTATGAAAATGCAAATTATAACAATATCAATTGATACATTGGTTAGCATTACCACTTGCATTTTCCACCAAAGTATGAGTTTGCACTTTAATCTAAGGATTTGGATTTTTGCATCACCTAAGTTTAACTTTAATTTCCAGGTTTGATATTTGTTGTCCATTGCATTTACTCTTGTACTCACCTAGCTATAAATTTGCTGTAACTCTGGACTATGAAAAGTACTAGCACTTTACGCTAGGCCAGCTGTGGGATTTACTTGATCTGTGTTCAAGGTACCACAAACCACCTGCCATTCCCGATCTCCATCCATTACCCTTCAATCGACGGTGGTTAGAAGTGGCAGGAAGAATACTAGGTATACCTCGTTATTTGGTCTCCGCTGTCATCATTTTTCCTCTGCTGCTGCGCTAAATATGGCTCTGTCTTAGTTAAAGGCTTGAGGCCTCATTCTATTGGCCCTTCAGTCATGGTAGAGAAGAACTGGCTTAGTTTCTTGCTCAGACGGATACCGTATGTTAATATGCTAACTTTACGTTGGTTAGTATTGGATTCAACCATTGGCATTTCCTCGAGCTTGACATTGTCATCTGCCTTACACCGATATTCGGGAAAATCTGGGCATTCGCTCTTGACAGAATGTTGGCAACCCTTCAACTCCTCGGCCATGATGCAGGTAAAGAAATTCTTTTCCAGGGTTTGGGAGTAAAACTCTCTGTTGAGTCTTCAATTTTCGCTTGCGACCAATAACGTTTTAATCCTCATTCTCTCTGTTTGTGTTCTTCAAAAACCCACCTTTTCGCTTGGCATCACTGAAGGAAGGTTCATCTATGTTCAGGAAAATTTGATGATACATACTCTCGTCTCCTTCTAAGATTTGGGATTAAGTTTTGCATCAGGTTTATATTTATAACCCTCCTTTAAGTTTTATGTCTTTGGTTTGTAGGTAACCCCTTTTTATCGAAGCATAGTCTATCTAAATCTGGAAAAAATGTCTCGGCTAATAGCTTCCATTGATCTTCCAGGTATTGTGTTTCCCACCAACTCATTGACACACTTAGCACACTTCTGTTAGAGTATAGGGTTTCAGAATTTTTATAGTTTCATCCCCTTTACTTAAGGGTTTTCTGGGTTGCTCTTAAGAGCCGGAGTTCGTGTAGTTTCTTATGGATTCTATAATATTACACAGTTTGACTAATTGTATTTTCAGTACTGTTCTAAGACGGGCCTTCCTCCGAGCCATTCCTCTTTTTGTTTCAATGGAAATTTCCTGAACTTTTATGGTTTAATACTAGTTTAAAAGTCTGGTTTAATTATGAACGATTATGGTTTCCATTTGTACTAAACAATTCCATAATGCCGTAGTCATTTATCTTTGGAAATCAGTCTCTTGATGCTTTTAGTCTCAGTGCAATTGGTTATCTGCTTCTCAAAAAAACCTACTTCGATATAGTTAGGAATTCTCTATTTAAATTTTGCATGCGCCGAGCACTTATCGGATTATATAGTTTACAACTGTTGTATATATTTGAATGGAAATTCGTTTGCTTGATTTATCATTATACAATATTATCTATATTTCAGAGGAAGGTATTCTTTATCTTTGTACAACTAATACTACTGTTCTCTCTTCATTATAATTTACCTTATTATTTTTTTTATTAGATGACTGGACCGTATTTTAGATTCTCTCCGTGTATAGATAGTTTAGGGTTGATGATGAGTTTTGGGTTGGGTTTTATTCACGTACCTAGAACCAACAGTTCAACCTGGCAAAGCTCTAGTAAGCAGTCTTCGTCTACTACTTTTTCTTTTGCACAGTAAAATTATAATTAAATCATGCTATCAAAAATATTACTTGGGCTTTGTTCTGTTCGAATGTGTTTAACAGTAATAAGAATTTTGGCTATAAAATACTTAACACAGTAGTCCAATACATGGTTTTCAGAGTCTCTATTTTAATATCAATCCACTGCATATTTTCTTAAAGAACCTAGTAGCAATTCTTGTTCTTTCCTTATGTAAATGCCCTCAAGATTATTATACAGAACCCGATAGGGATAATAATAGAATTTACAAATAACCACCAAAACATTAGTAATTCATAACTCATTCTCCTTTGCACTGTATACTGTTTTAAAGGATAATATTATGTCCTGAAACTAACTGACATTTCTTTGTATACAATTAACTGAAATTAATATTCCTGTCTAAACATTCCAAAATAAACAGTCACTTATATGAAAGTAAATAAGGCTGTTGATGTCCACCCAACCTTCAAGAGAGACAATGATGTCCTACTCTTTCCCCCGTGCTCCACAACTGAAAGGTACAGGTTGACAGTAGTTTTCTGCTGTGACCTCAAGATCCCAAGTCCAGTCAGTACCAGAAAATTTCAGGAAAAACTGAGAGATTTTCCACTGGTCTCTACCATCTCAGGAAAAATTTTCACTCTCTTCCTTAGTCTTTGAAAAAAACCCCCATCCCTCATTGGGATGAGTCTCTTATCCCCAGAGGAGTAGGTAACTGTTCAAACTGTCCAACCACCTTTCAGTTCTTGGAAAACTTTTACCATCAACCTATTTACTTTTTATGGAACCACCTTTCATAACCATTTTATTTTTCACAATAACAATTAAAGAAAAATATTTTTTTCCAGTAAAAAAGAAAGAAAGAAAGAAAGAAAGAAAGTGTCTCAGTCTTTTCTTTAAAAATAATAATAAAATGTCATTTAACTAGTTAACAACTAGTTAATACTAAATGTAGCTATCAAAACTTCCCCCCTGGAAGTAACACCGTCCTTGGTGTTTCACTCCAGCTCAGAAAATAGCTTTGGGTAACTCGTGCAAAAATCCCTCGTCCTCCCAAGTAGCGTCATCCGGGCCGAAGTGCTTCCACTGCACTTTAACCTGGGTGATGAATCGCTTTTGGAGCATAATTTCTCTCTTGTCGAGTATGCATTGAGGCTTAACCAAAAACTTGCCATTCGGCTCAACCTGCAAACAACAATGTTTCCTGTCAAATTTTCATTAAAAAATGATGCTTCAAGTTAGGATTTTTTTTTTTTTTAATTTCTATCCTACCTGAATATTCTGCCAATGAATTATGTGCTTTGGATCATGCACATACCGCTTTAACAAGGACACATAAAACACATTGTGTACCCAGATGTGGCTGGGTAAAGCCAGCCGATATGCTATGGGTCCTACCCTTTCCAAAATTTGGAAGGGTCCATAGAACCTGGGGGCTAACTTGGCACAAGAGGCCCACCTCAAGTTACTCTTCCTGGGTTTGATCCTCACATACACATGATCACCCACTTCAAATTCTCGATAAGTCCTTTTTTTTTATCTACATAAATCTTCTGTTGATCTTTTGCAACTTTCAAGTCTTGCCTGATCTTCTTTACCTCCAATTCCATTTCAGCCAACATTTACGGCCCAAGCATGAACTTGGTTTCGGGGCTGCTCCAATTAATGGGTGTGCGACAATGCCTCCCATATAGAGCTTCGAAAGGACTCATCTTAAGGGAATCCTGATAACCATTGTTATAAGCAAATTCAACTAGGTGTAAATATTCTTCCCACTTGTTTGGCTGGTGCATCACATACATGCACAACATGTCTTCCAAAACTTGGTTTACCTGTTCTGTCTGACCATCCGTATGGGGATGATAAGCAGTGCTAAAGTTTATTTAGGTCCCCATACCCGTAAACAAAGTTTTCCAAAATGTTGAAGTAAACTTCACATCCCTATCCGATATAACAGTCTTCGGAATGCTGTGTAGTCTGAATATTTCTCTCATAAAAATATCTGCTATCTGTACAGTCTTGTAAGTAGACTGTATAGGTATAAAATGTGTAGACTTACTCAACCTATCAATCACCACCATGATGGAGTCATTGTGCCTCTTTGACCGTGGTAAACCCATAATGAAGTCTAGGGATATGACCTCCCACTTCCATTCAGGTACTGGTATGGGCTGCAACAATATTGTGGGATGTCGATGCTCCAGCTTGACATGTTGACACTCCAAACATTTGTTTAAATATTCAGAAATGTTCTTATGCATACTGGACCAGAAATATATTTTTCTAATAACAGTTAACATTTTCTGGTATCCTAGGTGTCCTGCATAGTTACTTCTATGATATTCATTGATGATTAGCTCCTTTAGATCCACACGGTTTGGTACATATAAATTTCCTCTAAAGGTTAGCATTTGTTCTTTATTAACTCCATATTCCGAAGTGTTTCCTTGTTTTTTGGCCTCTTCTGTTTGCTGCCATAGGAATTGATATTCAGGATCCTTCTATACTTCCTCTTTTACTTGATCCAAGAGTTTGTATTCAAGTTGATTATAGTAAAGCTCATAAACTCAATTTAGATTTTTACTTAAGGCATCATCCACCTGGTTTTCCTTACCCTTCCGTGTTGGATGTCCATATAAAACTCACTTAGGAAGGCATTCCATATTTCTTGTTGGGAGTTTAAATCAACTTGTTTGAAATAACTGGTTAGGCTGCTATGATCCATCTTTAGTACAAACTTCTTATTATGAAGGTAAATCCTCTCTATGGACAGAGACGATCCCTCTAGCCCTAGAGTGGGTCTAGTAACAAAGAGACAAGCTAGAGTGTAGGTTCCTAATTAATGAATGAAACAGACGAGGTAGATCAACCTACCTGGACTCCAACACTACTTTCATCCCTGTTGTAGTGGTCGCCTCTCGATTCCTGTCTTGGCGGGTCACGGTCCTTCCGCAATGATGCTTGGATACCTGCACTAAGATCAACAAATAAGAGCATCATACGCAACAACAATCTCATTCATAACTACTAACCAGTCAAGAAGGGTTAAGCATATTGCAACAAATAAAATACTTCAACGCAAAATGGGAACCAGACAATAGTCATGCATATGTATTGATAAAAGAAAGAGTTACAACCAAGCCTTGACGTCACAACCTCCTTCAGTGGGGTTCAGTTGAAGTGCGTCTCAATGAATGTCAGGGAATTCGGACGGGATGAAGACACAAGCCTAAGCTCTCTCAATAGGGGTCTCTTACGTTCTATCTTTTCTAGAAAAGTGAATAGAAATCTCTTTAGTGTTTCTACAACAATATGTTCAGTTCAGCTAGCACATCAATGGAAGATGGCTATATTTATAGAGGGAGAGGAGGAGGTTGGGATCCCTACTATGGTGTAAGGGAGGCCTTATCCCTTGGGAGGTTTCCCCAAAAGGTTGGAACAAGAGGCCAAAGGAGGAAGGCCATGGTTATTTAGTCGAACCACTCCCTATGACTCGCCCATGAAGTTGTTATGATGGAAACTTTGCCTCTATTTAAAAAAAAAAATCCATAAACAGATTGGTGCAGGCAGCTAACTGAGACAGAACGCCAGCTGGCATGGGGGCCAGTGTTAATCTTCCTCATTGGCGCGAGGGCATAATGGGCTACCAGCGCCAAGGCAAAAACAGGTGTTTTTGATGGTTTGTTCAGGAAATGGTCAACAAAAGGAATCTTTTACTCATGGCAAGGGATGCAAAGATAGTCTTTGCAAGGAATGACACTTTATTTTGGTCACATAAATGAGCCTCCAATGTTTGGGATGGGGATTGTAGGGACAGTGACAAAATGCTGTGTAACAGATGCCCCCTAAAGCATGAGGTCCAAGAGAGAGGAAGGGGTGAAATGATTTATGAGAACACGTTTGAACCAAACACCGTTGTCGGAAGACATGAAATTAAAAATATAATTGATATCTCTAATACATGAACATGTGGCATGGGCGCAACCATCCATAATAGAGTACATATAGAAACTGAGATCTGAGGTATGGACGCAGCCATCCAGAAGTAAGGATCAACAAATAGACTCAAGTATGGTCGCAACCATCCAATCGAAAGAGTCATGTAAAAAATCATGATAACCATAATATCCCGCATCTTGGATCTTATCAGACAAAACCTAGGGTCTTTCGCTCCATCTCGATCTGAACAAGTAAAATTTCAAGCATGCGAACATGTGAGCTGAAGTCGAACATGCAAGAAAATCACCCAATTACCAGCCAATGATGAAAGTTGTTAACAAGTACGAGAGAAACCACCAATGATGACAATGGATCTCAAGGTACGACATGTACAATCCACAGAATGTGAACGGTGATCTGGCATCGAACACCCACAAAATCAATCGATTGAAGGCCAATGATGTGGACCTATCGTCGAATGCGAAGAACTTGCCATTGAGGCATGTAGGCTCCAAGGTACCGATAGGGAGTCTCTAGACCAACTTCCTGGATAATGAGTTGAAGTTGACAAGAAGTGACCCGGTCGAAGGAGGGCCATAATGTTTCCCACATCATCGACATGAGACAGATGAATATGATGAAAGTGAATCAAGACCAATAAATAATCAAAGGGAGGTTGAAAAATGCAGAAGAAAACTTCTCTTGAACATATTAGCGCAATGATTCTAGATTTGACAGTACTGACATCAAGGGATCTGAGGTCATGATGACATGGAAAAGAGAAGATGAGAGGTCAAAACAGATTACCCAAACCCATGAAGGCAACAATGACGAAATGAGATGTCCCCAACCCAACACGAATGCAGACGAGTGTCATGTTCAAGAGTGACATACTGCTGACACAACTAAAATCTACTTCAATTCCCCCACACCATTTCTGGCGAGTACCCCAAATATTTTTTAAAACGAGCTTGAAGGGGATAGAATATGCTTGCGCTGTAAGTTTTCCCTTTGGAAAAATCCATTCTAGTACATTTTACGAGCCCTAGGAAGGAGTAACTTGGTGAACGTCATGGTGACGATGTCTGATGTCATTAGGGTTTAATGAGTCTGACAAAGGGAGAACTCAACGTCTTTTCATGTTTAGAGAGTTTGAAAAGAAGCGGAAAAGAAAACTCCAGCATGTCCCTTTTCGTAAATAGTCTCTCAGATCCGAAAATATAGAAAACAATATCTGAAAAGAAACTCTTAGTCACGATAGGCTAAGGTATTCATTTTTCGTAAATAATCTATTCCAGCCTAAAAAAGGGGTAAACGTATACTGGGCAGATATTGTTTCACATCCATTTAACGAGTTCAAAATGATAAGAGTCTCGATAATCTTTTCAGTTTTAGAGTCATAAAAGAGCTGAAAGATGACTCCAATAGTGACTTTTTCGTGGTTTTACCTAATCTGAATGTGAGAACTTCTTATTTCTAATACAGAGATGGACTATAAGGGCATTTACATGATATGTCACCTTTCAAAGAAAGGATGAGCTCCTGAAGCTACCTGGCCATTTATAGACTCTGCCTAAAGAAATAATAGAAGTAATCACTAATGATATGGAAATGAAACTACTTGTTTGTTGGTGCAAGGAATTCATTATCCATTAACATAGGTATGCAAGCTTTTTAATGTGTTTTGAAATTGGAAGAAAGTGATTTTGATGAGTTTATGAGTCTTTTTGTATGTAGGAGGCTTATCTCGTTTTACAGTTTAACATATTTAACTCTGAAAATAAGCAGCAAATAAATCACAGAATATAACTCAGCATATGATAAGGCAGTTCACCCCTCCTGGGCTACATCTGTCGGGTCCAAGGCCCCCAAATGGGCATGTCATTGCTCATATTATGCTCAAAAAATGGTTATACAATGTGTAGAAAGCATAAAAAGGTGAAAATAGTTGCAAAAATGAGTTCAGAGTGCAGAAAACAGTAAGAAATGACTATAGTTTCACCTCCAATGGATAACTATAATCCAATACAACTCTCCAATCCCCAAGCCCTGGTGGCTCTTCAAGATCTCTAGCTGACAAAACACCTGAAGAAATTCTCTAATGGCTCTGAAAACTGCTCTAGTGGCTCTGGAATGCTCCAATTACCCAAAATAAAAAATAAAAAATTCACTCCAAATGGACTCTCCTAGAAAAAGTTATGTCCAACTGAAGCTTTTGCCTAGTTTTCCCAAAACAAACTCCACCAAATGTGGTGGAATTTTAGATAACTCCACCAATTAAGGAACAACGCTATATTTGGGTGGACTCCACCATTTAAACTGTGCGGTTAGGGGATAACATTAATTGTGAGCGGAACGTCGTGGCCACAAGGGGCGGTTAGGTCGACGGTTTCAAAACCGTCGAAATACATTTACCGTAACCGTCGCCGGGTTTATATGTGACCAATCCATATAACCACAAATGTGACCATCGTACTTATCTTCCGTTGGAGTTGAGCTGTGGTTCCGGCTCCCGGTCTTGTGGTAGAGGGGGATGGCCCCCTTACGGCCCCGCCCAAACACATTTTGAAATTCAAATATGACTTTGATCCGATAGATATTAAGAACTAATGTCGTGGCCCAGTGGTAAGTCATGGGCGTGTTGAACTGCAGGTCGTGGGTTCGATTTTGAAATAGCCACAAAAATTTTTGAATATAAAACTTTGGATTCTTGGGGCCATGTGGCGGCCTTCAGGCAAGCCACATGACGCCCGCTCATTGGTTTGCCTAGAATATTTTTTGGAATATTCCTCAAATATTCTATGGAATATTCCCAAAATATTCTGTGGAATATTCCTTTTTTAATATTTTTTTTAATCCAAAGTCAAACTGAGTCAAATTGGGCTTTTTCCCTGAAATTGAGAAACTTCAAACTTGAATATCTTTCTCATACAACATCGGTTTTGAGTGCCATTCACAGCTACAGGATCATTTTGATGAGACCTTTCCTATTGTTCTGGTTTCAACCAATTCTGAGCAAATAAAATTTTGAGCATTTTTCCAATTAGGACATGATCACTTGATCACACCTCCCAAATGGGAAGCTTTTGGACCCCAAAAGCTCTTTGATTACTGAAACTGAAGATGAGGAGACTGATTCTCCACTCTTCCACCCTTGAATAGCTAAAATCTTCCCAATTTCATCAAATTGAGCTTTTCATAAAATGATAAATTGTCTCTTGAATTTATTGATCAACCGTTGCTAAAACTGACTGAGTCATGATGCAAATTCTTAAAATTTTCAGAAAAACAACTATATTTTGTAGAAATCATACTGTTTCTACAATGATCAAACTTCAAAGAAGACTTAAAATGAAGTTCACCTTGCCAACTGCTCACATCGCGAATTCTTGTTGAATGAACTATGTACTTGTGTCGAATCCCGACCAAGTTTTCTCGCCATACAAATCTGCCATCTTGAAACCAACATTGACCCATGCTGAACTGTGTGCCCTCTTTTCTTGCATGCCTTTCCACCTCATGGACTCCTGCACTGCTTTGCATTGACACTTCATTCTCTGCACCGATCGTCACCAAAGGTACCTTGTGCAACATAATGTCATCTTCTTTCAAAGACGAACTGTTATCAGACTGAGACATATTATTAGCAATATCATGAAAAGGTAAATGTACAAAATATTTTCGTTTAATCATTAAAAAATTCAGATTTTGACTTGCATTAACTAGCCTTTTCAATTGCCCTACATGGACTAAAGAAGATTCTAGCTTCTTCTTATGTGCTCTCACAATAAACTATTTACCATCCTTGAACAAATGGTACTTGTTCTCATGGCGATGGAAGATCGCTTTTCTATCTTATAAATATGGACTACCCAACACAACACCTGTAATGTCAAGTGGTACTACAGCTAGTTCAACCCAATCAACATAATGAGCTGTTATGGCGAAGCGCAATATGCACTTTCTTGAGACTTGTAAGTTTGCATCCTTGCAAATCCACCCAAGTGGATATGGCTTTGGATGAGGTATGGTCTCAAGTTTCAGCTTCTTGACTAAGTCTTCTGAGATGAGATTCGCTTGAGACCCACTATCAAATAGTGTGTCTATCTTTGTGTGTTTGGCTATTATCCTCACATGAAACAGCTCTATCCTCCTCTTTTCATCTTGAGTTTCTTTGTGACAGTTTAATGAGCTAGAACTGGGATTTGTGTCGTGTACAACCTCTTTCCCTTTGATGTTCTTTAATACCATGGCGATACTTTTTGTCTCATCACCTGATTCAGACCCTAAGTCATGTTCAACAGTTGCAACAATTTTCCCCTTTTCTTTGGCCTTTTCTTGGTTTTTAAATTTCTCTGGTTTCAACTCAGGATGAAGCTTCCAACAGTGGTCTTCATTGTGGCTTGTTTTTGAACAGTTCTTGCAAAAGATTTTTCCTTTTTCCTTTTCGGAATTTGCAACCCTTTTTCTTCCTTTTCTTTTAAAATCACTATCCTCATTCAACACATCAAAAGTTTTTTTCCCTCTAGCCTCTATATGTGTAGCTTGTACACAAACTTCGTCTAGACTAATAGGATTAAACATAAGAATAGTGTGTTTAAGGTAACTGTGAAATCCACCAATATACTTCAACAAAGTGTCTTGGCTTTGTAAATCTACCCCAAGTAAGAGTGCTCTTCTCCTAAATTCCTAGGTATAGTCTTGCACATTCTGTCCCTTAAGTTGTCTAAAGTTTTTCCAGTTCATTATAGCCTTTTGAAGGTGAGCAAGAGGATAAAATTGTTTCTTGATTGCAGAAATAAACTTAGTCCATGATAGAGTAATCTTACCATGTTTCTTGATTTCCTCCCTGGTTTTGGCTTCCCACCAAACCAATGCTGCTCCATCCATCCTTAGTGAGGCTAATTGTATTTTGGTGTCATCATCATGCAGATTTTGAATCCTTAAATAGACCTCCAGTTGTCTGATCCAATTATCTAATTTCTCTGCATTAACATCACCATTAAACATTGGCAATTCAAATTTGACATCAAGCTTTAACAAAGGATTTTTAACAGATGTTTTTGTCTTACGTGGCTGATTTACCGAAGATGAAGAGGATGAAGATGAGGAAGAGGATGACGATGGAGATGGTGGATCACCATTTCATCCATTCCCTTTCTTTGACTTATCATTGTTATTCTTTCCTCCTAAAGAATCTCCTTCTTCTCTTTGGTTTTTAGACCCTTCTCTAGCAATCCTATCATTTCTTTCTTGATAGAGGATCCTTACTATTTCAGTCATGTCCAAGAAAGCTTTCCTAAAGATTCTTTCTTCTTCCTTGGAATCCATTTCTTCACGAACTTCTTCTTCTCTTGAAGTCATGATTGTAGCTGCTTCTAAGGCTATAGAGGGTGAGATAGAAGGTGGAGATAATGGCACCCTGGCCCTCCTTGGTTGAGGATTGTCTAGTGCTCTAACCAATGGTCCTTCCCCTCTTTTCAGTTTAAGCCTAGTAAGCATCAAATTTTCAAAACAATAAAATAATTCTTTGCACACAAATCAATACTCAATACAAGTTTTGAGTTCAACATAAGCTTTGATACCAATCTGATCTGAATGTGAGAAATTCTTATTTATAATATAGAGATGGACTATAAGGGCATTTACAGGATATGTCACCTTTCAAAGAAAGGATGAGCTCCCGAAGCTACCTGGCCCTTTATAGGCTCTGCCTAAAGAAATAATAGAAATAATCACTAATGATCTGGAAATGAAACTACTTGTTTGCTGGTGCAAGGTATTCATTCTCCATTAACATATGTATGCAAGATTTTTAATGTGTTTTTCAATTGGAACAAAGTGACTTTGATGAGTTTATGAGTCTTTTTGTATGTAGGAGGCTTATCTCGTTTTACAGTTTAACATATTTAACTCTGAAAATAAGCAGCAAATAAATCACAGAATATAACTCAGCATATGATAAGGTAGTTCACCCCTCCTGGGCTACATCTTCAGGGTCTGAGGCACCCAAATGGGCATGTCCTTGCTCTTATTATGCTCAGAAAATGGTTATACAATGTGTAGAAAGCCTAAACAGGAGAAAATAGCTGCAAAAATGAGTTCAAAGTGCAAAAAACAGTAATAAATGACTATAGTTTCACCTCCAATGGATAACTATAATCTAATACAGCTCTCCAATCCCCAAGCCCTAGTGGCTCTTCAAGCTCTCTCGCTGATAAAACACCTGAAGAAATGCTCTAATGGCTCTGCAACCTGCTCTAGTGGCTCTGGAATGCTCCAATTACCCAAAATAAATAAATAAAATTCGCTCCAAATGGACTCTCCTAGCAAAAGTTATGTCCAACTGAAGTTTTTGCCCAGTTTGCCCAAAAAAAACTCCACCAAATGTGGTGGAACTACAGATAACTCCACCAATTAAGGAAAAACACTATATTTGGGCGGACTTCACCGTTTAAACTGCGCGGTTAGGGGATAACATTAATTGTGAGTGGAACGTCATGGCCAAAAGGGGCAGTTAGGCCGACGGTTTCGAAACCGTCATAATACATTTACCGTAACCGTCGCCGGGTTTATATGTGACCAATCCATATAACCATAAACATGACCATCACACTTATCCACCATTGGAGTTGAGCTGTGGTTCCGGCTCCTGTTCTTGTGGTAGAAGGGGCTGGCCCACTTACGGCCCCGCCCAAACACATTTTGGAATTCAAATATGACTTTGATCTAATAGATATTAAGAACCAATGTTGTGGCCCAGTGGTAAGTCATGGGCGTGTTGAACCGTAGGTCATGGGTTCGATTTCGAAATAGCCACAAAATTTTTTGAATATAAAACTTTGGATTCTTGGGACCATGTGGCGGCCTCTGGGCAAGCCATGTGGCACCCACTCATTGGTCCGTCTAGACTATTCTGCAGAATATTTTGTGGAATATTCCCAAAATTTTATGTGGAATATTCCTTTTTAAATATTTTTTAATCCAAAGTCAAACTGAGTCAAATTGGGCTTTTTCCCTGAAATTGAGAAACTTCAAACTTGAATATCTTTCTCATACAACATCAGTTTTTAGTGCCGTTCATGGCTACAGGATCGTTTCGACGAGACCTTTCCCGTCGTTCTAGTTAAAAAATAAAATTTTGAGCATTTTTCCAATTAGTACATTATCACCTGATCATTACCAAGTCTGAAAAAGTATAAAATACAACTCATTACTTCATTGCTATCTCATTAAAAACCCGTCGTTGCACAAGAGACAAACGTAAAACCCATTTCTCAAAATAACATAATGTAATAATCGAAAAACATGTCTTAAAGCCTAATTAGGGTTTTAAAAAGTTATAAAATGCCAAAAATGGTAAAAAAAAAAATCACTTTTCACTTTTACCTCTTGTGGAGCAATAGTTACCCATTTTACACTACGATTTTGTAGTGACGATAGCGGGCAATCCGGAAAACCAATCTCAAATCCGTCAGTTCCAGGTAAGAGCCGACATCGTTCCCCAAATTTTGAATTTTCTTCCATTACCTGCAACCTTTAGTTTTAATTTATGAGGGGGAAATTGTGAAAACTAGGGCACGGTGGTCGGCTCGAGTTTCGAGCACGGACTCGTGCTAACCGCCTGATTTCCTAAACGAAGGCATGCTCATTGGTGCGACTATTTCCCAAATAATCGCGCCAACTGTGCAACATTTTTTAAGCTCAAAATGCCAACTTTATGAGCCTAAATTTCACAAATTTCAGCTTTTGATTTGGCTAATAATGTCCATATGAACATATTTGCAGGTGAAAAAGTAGCAAAATGGTGATCGAGTGGAAGGAAAGGGAACACAATGAAGAAGACAAGCTCACCATGGATAACGAGAGATGCATGGAAGCTCTCAGAGACTGTGGATTGAAAAATTTCTTCATGACACCGTGCCTCAAAGCTCAACCGGAGCTGCTGTAATACTTGATCAGTATTTGGGACGAGGATCAGGAAAAAATCATTCTTCGAGATCAAGAACTTGAGATTGATGTTTCAGACGTCTATTTCATAACAGGACTGTCGCGGAGGGGAGTAGTACCAATATTGACTGGTACCTGGCCTACCATGGAGAACATGAGCATGGTAATAGACAGGGTATGTCTAGGGGCACGGAAAGGATAAAAAATTGGGAAGGTGGACATATAGACTATCCCAAATTTAGCATTGAAGGTAGTGCTACACACGATCACACGAGCTACGGGATCACAAGCACCACACCAAGCAGCAAAAAAAAACTACTTCTTGCTATAGACTGCTTGACACCGACCATCTAAAATTGGGTAAAGGCAGTAACAATCAATATAAAACTTCAGCTAACAAAGTGCAAGAAGACCAAATTGAAGCATTTTGGTTATGGGTCTATCCTGGTATCGTTCTTTCTATAATTACTACTAATATTTCAGCATCAGGAGGTGATAGTCTCGACACCACCAGCACTATAACCATGGATGTCCCAATGGGTAGCTCTAATTCCAATATCAAGGGGTGGTCAACAAATGTCCTGGAGATCGAAATTATTTGATTGGCTCCACCGACAGTTGATTTTCGTGGAGGACTGGCCCTACTCTAGCACTGATGTCATTGGTGATCTAGACCTCTCACTCCAGGAAGGAGAGGATTGGGATGAAGCACTTGGTAAGACTCATTTTTAGTTTTCATGAGTATTATGATATTTTTTGGTATGTATGTCCTGATAATTAATCTATGCATTATGCAAATGTAGGCCCAGAGAGACCTACAGGGATGTCTCCGATAGCGAGGAAAATACCTTGCGATATTGATGTTGCCCCTCAGGGTGAAGAGGAGGAGATCGTGCACAATTTGGAGGGAATTTCCCGTGGGGTCCCAGACTATGCGCGATTCGATGATGTTCCTCGTGCGTATTAGAGATACACTGTAGGGGAGTTGTTGAGCCTCAAATTTGTGCTTTCCTTCACCTCATTTTACCTCATTATCCCTTGTCCATTTCTATTTTAAACCCAATTGATCAATAAAAATAGTTAAAATTACTTCTAGAATGGTTTACATGACTGACTTGTTGAATTTTGTGATTGTTGCCATTGTTAAGCATTTTGACCGGAACTAGCTGCAGAATGCATACATTCCGTAGCTAACCGGCGATTCTGCAGCTACCTTCATGTTTGAGTATGTTCCAGGTGGCCTCTTGAGGAAAAACGCATATGGGCATGATCCACGTCGTGCCTACATGGTTTTTTGCTCATCATGGAAGAGGAAATGAATTCTGGGTACGGTTATGCACATGGGAACACATTTGTGAAGGAAGACTCCTACTAGGACTGTCTCAGTCCAGGTGTCTTTTCTCCTTCACGTAGCCACCTCAAAGACTCCTAAGATGATTCGGATAAGGAAAGACATTATTCCTAAATTGTTGTAATTATTGTTACTTGCATTTACTTTATAAACTCTTGAGTAGACCGAGAGCTTAGTTAGAGATTTTGTGTTAGATTTGCTGCTAGATTTTGTGTAAACTCTGAGTTACGTCCTTGAAGACACAGAGTGTTATGTTCGAACTATTGCATTGTTAATGGAGCAGACAAAGTTATTCTGAAGGCGTGATTTGATTTGAAGTTGAATGCCGTCAAGTGGTAGAGGGCCCCTGCCTCTTGCACGGAATTCTTTTGCGTAAACTAGATAAGTTTTTCCTAGCTGCCTTTACGTTTTGCATTTGAATTGGTAGTTGTTTTGTTTTATCTACTGTAGTCGTATTCGTTCCAGTTCTTCCACAAGAAGACACTCTTCCAACAAACCAAAATGATGAATGATTAATGACTATGGTATTATAGGATAGGAGTTGAATTTGTATTTGTTTTTAACTAGATACTGTAGTTATATTCATTCCAGTTCTTCCACAAGAAGACACTCTTCCAACAAACCAAAATGATGAATGATTAATGACTATGGTATTGTAGGATAGGAGTTGAATTTGTACTTGTTTTTAACTAAATACTGTAGTTATATTCATTCCAGTTCTTTCACAAGAAGACATTCTTCCAACAGATCATAACAATGAATGATGAATAACTATAGTACTGTAGGAATTAGTTGTAGTTTTTTTGTTATTCACTATCACAGTTGCACTTGTTCTAATCACTCTTCCGCAAGAAGAAATTCTTCCAAGACATCCTTAAGAAGTTCAAGATATGACCGTGATGTGATAACTTAGTCTTTCATTTGCTTTCAGTTCATTTGCTTTCAATTGCATACAAGTCCATAGTCAGAATTGTTCTACCTCTTCCACAAGAAGGAACTCTTCCAAAATATCACTAATGATGAACAAACAGATTGTGTAACTTCATAGAATAATGCATGTTAGTTAGAATGCTCCGGAGTTTCATTTGCATTTAATTCATGATCAGTTACTTTGTTTCAAGTTTGATGATGACTTATATTTCAACATTGTTCTAGTTTAGTAGCATCTTAGGTTCATTCTTAGATTAACTCATTGCACTTGCATCTCATAGTCACACTGTCATCTTTTGCACAATAGATTACTTTAGTTGTTAGGATTCACAAGACAGTCTTCATTATTCACAAACATCTTTTTGTTCTGAAAACTACAAGTGATCCATAACCATAAGAACAGAAGATAACATCACTATAAGATCTGAAGTATCTCTGCAAATTCCTCATCATTTTATAAATAGAGCTCTTCCTCAAAAGAACTACTTTGAAAAGAAATCAATAACTCTTTGAGTATAGGTTCTGAGACATTCAATTAAATTGCAGAATAGAACTAGGAATTAGTCATGGAATAGATGAGCTTAGAACAAAATGTTGCACCATGATAAAATTAGTGTTTAACTGTCTAGTTAGAGAACTTGCATATTTAGTGATCATTTCTCAAGTTTAGTTTGTGTCATTTGCCTAAGAAGTCATTATCAAGCTTTTGCTTTCATTTAGTCATAGTTCAGATTCTGCTTCATTGTTTTCAATTGCATTTACCATTCCATACATTAGGCTTAACTCTGTTTTTGACCATCAACTTCTTTCCATTAGTTCTCTAGGCATTTTCATTGTAAACATAAAACACCAAAAGACCAAAAACATCATAAATCAACATAAAATACCAAAAACATCACAAAACACTACACACAACGCATTAGGAAACAAGCACCTAGGTACATATGGTACACTTCACTTCAGCAGTTTACAAATCCCGGTTGACAATTAAATGAGCTCAGTTTAGGAGACTAGACTGAGACCCAACATTTTGGCGCCATTGCCGGGGAAGTGAAAACTAGGTAACCTTTGTTTCTTAGCATCCAAAAACAATTTTATGCGTAGGGAGAGAGATTCAAGGGGAAGATTTATAAGCAGCAGAGGCATAAGTTTGATTTCTAGAACACCACTTGTTTCATCTAGATCCAGAGCTAGTACACCTTCAACTCAAACCCATCTTCCATCCTTTACTGATCCTGGACTTCTAAAAGATCTAAGGTCACCTATTCCATTAGAGAAACCTTCCACTTCATCCACTAAACCTGCCATAGAAGAGGATCCAAAAAATTTTGTTGAGGATACAAACCTTTCTACTTCCATAGGAGAGTCAACCATGGCAGAAGAAGGAGGAGGAGGAGTTGTTAATGGAGAACACACATTGTTTGGAGGAGGTAGAGGTAGAGGTAGGGGAGAAGGAGGAAGAGGAGAAGGAGGTAGAGGTGCAGAAGGAGGAAGAGGTAGAATAGGAAGCTCTTTTGGGTTCCCTATACTTGATGAAAAACCATGAAAAACATTTCACCTTCTGTCCTTCCGAACTTCTATGGACTTAAAATTGAGGATCCTGAAACTTTCTTATTCGAATTTGAAGTGCTGTGTAGGACTTATGACTACCTTCAAGATGCTCAAAAATTGAAATTATTTCCTTCAACTCTGAAAGGAGCAGCATTGAAGTGGTTTATGAGTTTAAACAGTAGTTCCATTAGAACATGGGAAGACATGAAAAAAGCATTTCTAGAGAGATACTTGGATTATTGTATGCCGGTTAATCATAAGGAAGAAGTGTTCAAGATGTTACAAAAATAATATGAAAACTTAGAATATTTGTTGGAAAGATTTAAATACAACATAAAAAGGGCACAAATGGAAAACCTAGATCAAGACACTTTAAAAGCTCTTTTGTTGAAAACCATTAGGGATGAATGGTTGGATATCCTTAACATGATGGGAAAAGGGGATATATCACAACTCACATTACCTGAAATATCCGAGTTATGTATCAACCTTTCCAGAGGGAAATCCAAAACTGTCAAAGGTCCAAGAGATCCTGCTCTTGCAAGAGCAAGTAAATCTGCTTCTGGGACAGTAAGTAGATCAGAAATAGGACACATGCTCGATGATTTTAAATCTGACATCTTAGGGAGTCTTAGTGAACAAATAGACACCCTCAAGATACAAAACAAGCAAAAGGCTGAATCTGATGCCTTGGCAATCTTTTGTCCCAAATGTAGGAAGAAACATGCCTTGAGAGAGTGCCCTCTAGATGTAAAAGTTGTAGAAACCTGTGTTATTTGTTCTGAGAAACATGAGACCAAGAATTGTCCTTCTCTTCCTGGTCTCAAGGCTGTTTTTCAGGAAGAAACTCCTACAGATTCCACAGAATCTCTTAACTTTGTATCTACAAGACCTTGGCAGGGATCTCAGACACAAGGATTCCATGATCAAATGTATAATCAACCTCCACCTTGGAATTCTTGGCAGCAACCTTGGTCCCAATTTCAAAATCAATCTCAAGCTTGGGCACAAGGATCACAAGGTCCCTATGGAAGATACTCTCCATATTATCAGTATCCACCATCCTATCCACCATATCCACATTTTTATCCTCAAAATCTTCAACAAAATCCTCAACAACATCATCAGAACCAACCACATCAAAATCAACCACTTCCATTACCATTCCCTCAAAAATCCAATCAATTGTCGGCTCAGCCCATACCAAACCCCAATAATAAGAACCCTCCGAATACATACATGATAGAAGGACAACAGTTTCCAACTTATTTAATTACTCCTCTAGACCTTAGTGATGTTCAACTTAGGTCTGGAAGGATACTTGAAAAGAGGAAACCTTCTGTGATCATACAAGAACAAGATAATTCTGAGGAAGACTCCCTACGGGTTAATAAAAGTCTTGAGGAAGGAACATCCTTTCAAGGCCAAAACATTGAAAAACTGAAACAAAAAGATCCAATAAGTTCAACTCCAGTATTAGAGCAACCATCCACATCTACTTCTATACCTCCCTTTCCGGAAAGACTACAAATTGATAAAGGTGTAGAAAAACAAATAATGGTGCCCAATTATGATTTCTTGGATGAATTGAGAAATGTTTGCATTAAAATTCCATTATTGCAAGCCATCAAGGAAATCCCAATTTTAGCCAAAACAATAAAGGAGTTGAGTATGAAGACAACAAAGAAAAGAATAAGAGAAACCAAGAAAATTCAACTGGTAGGACAAATAGCAGACATTATGATGGGTAAGACTACTATTCCAAAATACCTTGACCCAGGAAATCCAGTTGTCAAAATTCACATCAATGGAATTGAAATTCAAAACACACTCATTGACTTAGGAGCAGCAATAAATATCATGAGCAGACAAATCATGGACAAACTGAAACTTCCTAATCTTCTCTTTACACCCACACTATTACAATTAGCAGATAGATCTGTGATCAGACCAGATGGGGTAATAGAATACATTCCAGTGTCCCTAGACTCTTGGGAGTACCCTGTGGATTTCATGATCCTGACACCCAAGAATAATCTAGGAGGCCATCCTGTCATACTAGGAAGACCTTGGTTGGCTACAGCTGATGCTTTTATTAGTTGTAGGTCCGGTGATATGTATATTTCTGATGGAAGTTCAACAAAAAAATTCACTTTATATCCTCCAGCTAGGACAATTACAGATCTAGATGACACTCAATGGATAGAGGATGAAGAATATTTGCAACCACTCTTCACAATTTCAGAAATTAGTGAAGATAATCAAATTCTGAATACTCTAGAAAATTTTGAATCTTCTTCAGAACACAAACAAGAATCATTTCAAGAGAGATCCAATATTGAGTTCTTGTCATCTAGACAGATGTCTCTTCATTCTATGGACAAATTTGGCAGCTCTACAAGTGAAATTTTTCCAGGCAAAACCTTGAACATAAACAAAAACCTAGAAAGATCTCAACAAGAAGAGTTAGTCAAAGTATTACAGAGACATTCTTCCGCATATGCATGGGAATACACTGACATGAAAGGGATAAGTCCCAAGACTTGTACTCATCACATCTATATAGAGGCAAATTGCAAACCAATCAGACAGCCTCAAAGACGCATGAATCCAAATCTTAGGGAAATTGTCAAGGAAGAATTACAAAAATTGTTAAATGTTAATTTCATCTATCCTATTTCAGATAGTCAGTGGGTTTCTCCTTTAGTAATTGTACCTAAGAAAAATGGAAAATGGAGGGTGTGTGTTGACTACCGAGAACTGAATAAAGCTACCCTTAAAGACCATTTTCCCTTACCTTTCATAGATCAAGTATTAGATACATTAGCAGGTAAAAAGTACTTTTCATTCCTGGATGGATTTAGTGGTTACAATCAAATCCAAGTAGCACTTAAAGACCAAGATAAAACCACATTTACTTGTCCTTGGGGTACCTATGCCTACCGAGTATTGCCATTTGGATTGTGCAATGCACCTGCAACATTCCAAAGGGCAGTATTAGGAATTTTTTCTGATCTAATACATGACTGTGTAGAGGTGTACATGGATGATTTTACAGTTTATGGGGATACATTTGAAGAGGCTTTAGAAAACTTGAAAAAAGTCTTAAAAAGATGTCAAGAAGCAAACCTTTCACTTAGTCATGAAAAATGTTTTATGATGTTCACTGAAGGTATTGTTTTAGGGCACCACATTTCAGGGGATGGGATTAGAGTAGATGAGGCGAAAGTTGAAGTTATTTCTAATCTATCCATTCCAAATTGTCAAAAAGATGTTAGAAGTTTTCTAGGATTTACAGGGTATTATCGGAGATTTATAGAAAACTTCACCAAAATAGCATCTCCTCTCTTCAAATTACTCACCAAAGATTGTGAATTTAAGTGGACTTCTGATTGCCAGTTAGCTTTTGAAACCCTGAAAACCAAAATTTCTGAAGCACCCATATTAAGGGGACCTAACTGGAAGTTACCTTTTCATATCTCGACAGATGCTTCCGATACAGCTCTGGGAGCAGTATTGGGACAAAAAGATTTAATTCCCTATGCCATCTATTATATCAGTAAAAATTTGACTCCTGCAGAGTTAAACTATACTGTAACTGAAAAAGAGTTTTTAGCTGTTGTTCATGCCATTAACAAATTTAGACACTATATAACAGGCTATGAAACTTTTATTCATACTGATCATTCTGCAATTAGATACTTAATGAATAAATCAATCACTAATGGCAGAGTTATAAGATGGTTGTTATTATTGCAAGAATTCAACATTATTATTCTAGATAGGCCTGGAAAACAAAACACTGTGGCTGATTTCCTGTCTAGAATTCAAAATATCAAAGATGACACTCCGGTTGAAGATCAATTTCCTGATGAATATCTTTTTGCAATCTCTACTCAAACTCCATGGTTTGCTGATATTGCCATTTATTTAGTTTCAGGAAAATTTCCTTTAATTATGAATGCAAGGGATAAAAGAAAAATCATTAATGATAGTGCAAGATATTCATGGGTCGCTAATGAGTTGTACAAGACAGGTCCAGATTTGATCATTAGAAGGTGTGTTCGTGAAGATGAGATGCCTGAAATTCTCAAGGCATGTCATGATGAACCTTGTGGCGGACACTTTGCAGACAAGAGGACAGCCTATAAGATTCTTAATTTAGGATATTATTGGCCATCCTTGTTCAAATATGCAAGGGAATATGTAAAAAGGTGTGACAGTTGCCAAAGGGTAGGGAAACCTTCTCCTTCAGGTGAGATGCCATTACAACCTCAGGTACACATTGAACCTTTTGAAAAATGGGCTTTGGATTTTGTAGGACCTATTAGTCCTCCATCAAGACAAAAGAAATATATATTAGTTTGCACTGATTATGTTACTAAGTGGGTAGAAGCCAAACCATTACTTGTTGCTAATGAAGCATCTGTAGTTACTTTTATTTTTGAGGATATTTTTACTCGTTTTGGTGTCCCAAGGGAAATTGTTACAGATCAAGGAGCTCAATTTACATCAAGGCTAGTGGAGAAAATGATGGAGAATTACAAAATCAGACATAGAACATCTACTCCTTATCATCCACAAGCAAATGGTCAAGTGGAATCCACTAATAAAGTCATTGAAGGAATCCTAACAAAGACTGTTCATCTACATAGAAGAGATTGGGTAGATAGGCTTCCTGAAGCCTTGTGGGCCTATAGAACTACATGGAGGAACACAATAGGCCATACTCCTTATGAGCTTGTTTATGGAAAGCAAGTTTTGTTTCCCATAGAGTTCCAAATTCAAACATTCAAGATGGCAGTTCAGCTAGGACTTGATCTAACGGAGGCACAAAAGCATAGACTGGAGAAAATTAATGAATTGGATGAGATCAGACAAGATGTAGTTCAGAAAACAAGTCTAGTCCAACAACAAAGGGCTAGATGGCATGACAAGTACATCAAGGAGAAGAAATTTAAAGAGGGTGACTGGGCTCTCTTGTTTGATTCAAAATTCAAGGATTTTCAAGGGAAATTTCAGACACATTGGCTTGGGCCATATGAAATTGTTCGAATTTTTGATAATGGAGCGGTAAAAATCAGAACTATAGATGAAGAAGAAGTCACTTTTCTTGTGAATGGTCATAGACTGAAGCTATACCACAAGCCACTCTCAAGAGAAGAGTTTGTCAAGAAGTTCCAAGAAGACAATGATGTGAAGTTAATGAAGAAGAGTCTCTCTTCTTCATCAACTTGATTAAATTTTCTGAAGCATTTCTCTTTTGAAAAATAAAAAAATAAAAAAATAAAAATAAAAAAATAAAGGTATAAACATGAAAACCAATCATTGATTGGCATGTTTATACAGAAAAGATAGGGTGAAAATCAGAGTTTCTCTGACACTCTAACTTTTCCCATTTTTTTTTTTGTTTTTATAAGCAGCTGTTATAAAAATCATAAGTACAGTTCCATAGTGCTTATGATTCATTTCATCTCACTCCATTCACTTATTCATCCATACTCCATCTCATTCATCATTCATATTTCATTCCATTCCACATCTCATTCATCTCACTCCATCTTCCATTCATCTCATTTTCATGTCAAAACACAGAATTTGATATCTTGCTGTAAGTGAATAAAATATGTCATGAACTGCAGTACAACCCTTATTTTCCTTCATTCCATTTCATGAACTGAATCCATCTCATTCCATTAACCACTTCATACATATCATAATTCATCATCCATTTTCATTCATACCATATAACATTTCATCCATACTCCAAAAACATTCCATTTTCATGATTAAAGTATTCTACAGGAACATTCTGCAGCTCAGTGGACATTCTGCAACTAATCAGCCTTTCTGCAGCCCGACAGTCTTTCCGCAGCTATAAACCCTGAAGGCATCAACCAGCAGACATCAGAATTACAACAAAGTGATCCAGTGAATTCATGAATCAAAAGCATCAAGAAAATTATGAAGATTCCTCCAAAGATAAGCATAGAACAACAAAGGCTACAAAAACATCAAATAAAGGGCAGAGGTAACAAATTTAAATTACGATGGCATTTCATAAAATTTTAGCATAGTTTAGTTGTGGATTATTCGAAAGGTTGTTTTAATTGTTTTATTGATCAAACACCAAACAAACCCTCTACAGACTTTGTATTAAAATCTTCCATTTCAAATTTCATATCCGATAGCATTTAAGCGGTGAAACGGCCAAAGCATTTGAATTTCCCACGACTCTTAACCAAGTTATTTAATGATGATGATTTTCCCTGCCGTCGTAAATCCTCCGCCGTCTCCTCAATCATTAATACAAGCCCTCCACCTCACTCCACTACTCTATGCCGTGACCATTTGCCATAACTTCATTCCGTAGCCAGTATTCCATTCTGAAGACAGAGGCATTATTATTATCAGGAGCAGATCATAAGAGGTAAATTTGGAAGTATAACGGTGTGAGAACTCAAAAACCACTTGATCCCGTGAACAGATAGCATATCACTGTGAACGAAGTTTGGAGCATTTCCACTGTCAACACAGAATTGTGGCCGTGTAGAGTTTAAAGTCTGTTGTTACCAAAAGACAAAGGTGTTAAAATTGAAGTCTTTTGCTACCAAAGATAGAGGTGTGGTAGTGATTGAGTTCGAAAACCATTTGTTACCAGAGACAGAGGTTGAGTTTGAAGTCTGTTGTTATCAGAGACAGAGGTTGAGTTTGAAGTCTGTTGTTACTAGAAACAGAGGTGTTTTTCAGTGATTGAGTTTGAAGTCTTTCTGTTACCAAAGATAGAGGTATTGCAGTATTAAAACTGAAACCGTTTGCTACTAAGAGCCAGAGGTATTGCACAAAAAGAAACTTGAAGCCATCTACCACTGTCTATCAGAGACATATTAGCTCGAAATTTGAAATTGCTTTCATATCACTCCAAAGATCAACAGAAGCACATCAGTCCGAGGTTTCGAAGGCATTTTTCATTATCAAACAGAGGCATACCAGCCAGAGGTTTTGAAGTTGTTGCTATTATAAATCAAAGGTATGTCATTCCAAAATTGAAGCCATTTTCATTTAGAGCTTGAAGCCATTTTAATCCGAAAGTAAAAGTCATTGTTTTGTGGGTAGAGAAGAATGTTAATTTGATATTGAAAAAAATCATGGGTTTCATCGTAAGGACTGAGCCTGTGGGATCAAAATATTTAGAAGGTTACCCACAATGCAAGGAGATGTTACAACAAATAGGATGGCTTCAATTCTTGGAAAAGTTTAATGGCTTCCATAAGGAAGTCACCAAAACATTTTCCAGATCATTCCAAGGAACCGAAGTTGAAATAGGGGATGTCAAGTTTACTGTTACTGAAGTTTTTATAGCAGAGGCTACAGGATTATCCAGAACTGGGGAGAGATGATTTAAAAATAGGGAATTCCACAATGACTCCTGGAAACAAATTTTAAAATCACCAAATATGGATGTTAGTGTGTTCAAGAAAGGAATTCCCAGCACTGCATTGAAAAGCAAATGGAGAAATATACTACTTCTTTTACAAAAATTTGTTACATGTGAGGGTAGATATGGGACATTTTATGTCTACCACATCAGACTAATGATGCATTTTCTGAGAGAAGATTTAAATCTACCATATTTCTTGCATCAAAGTCTGAATAAAATGGCTTCCTGTGTTCAGAGAAGAGTTCAGTTTTTAGAGACAACCCTGTATCATCATGGGTTGGTCAAAATTTTGATTGAGCATCATTTATCTAAAACAAATGATACATGGGATGATTTCTTAATAAGAAATCATTTTGAAGAAGCAAAAGAACTATCACCTGAACCACAGCCCACAAAGAGAAGTAGGAAATGGAGGACTTCAAAAGATAAAATTGACAAACCAGTTCAAGAAAGCAGTGAAGAAGTCATTTTGGAGAAGTTGACTCGAATCAGGAGGAAACTTAAAGAAGAAAAGATAATCAAGGAATCTACCACAGAGAAAGGAGAGGGATCCTCTCAGCTTAGGAGAAGCCACAGATTAAAAGGAAAACTGAAGAAAACATCAATCAAACAAACAGGGGTAATCAATATTGAGGATGAAGAAACATCCATTGAAGAGGATGATGAAGAAGATTTTTATGAAGGCACCCTTGAGATTGATCCTGCTCAACAGGAAATCTATGATTATGTGGAAACCTTAGAGAGGACAGCTTCAGAAAGCAGAGAAAGAACCCCCAGTCCTCCACTGTCTGAAATTGATATATTAAGGAGGGATAGGTATGAGTTGGAATTGTTGAATAGACACATAAAAAATGAGAATGAAATTCTCAAAGATCAAATCAAGCTCAAAACTGATATGAACTCAACTTTATCCCTGCATATAGACAAAGTGGAGAGGACCAATGAGAAGATGAAGACAAGGAACAAAAAGTTAATCAGGGCAATCACAAACCTCAGGTTCAAACTTGTGATCAGGAAACCCAGAAGGCCTCTAGCTTTCAGACAAAGGAGAAGAAGGGGATTAGATGTCCTTGCAGAAGCCTCTGAATTCATAGGATAATTTGCATGAGGACATGCAAAGAGACAGCAGTGGGGGTATGTTGAGCCTCAAATTTTTGCTTTCCTTCACCTCATTTGACCTCATTCTCCCTTGTCCATTTCTATTTTAAACCCAATTGATCAATAAAAATAGTTAAAATTACTTCTAGAATGGTTTACATGACTGACTTGTTGAATTTTGTGATTGTTGCCATTGTTAAGCATTTCGACCGGAACTAGCTGCAGAATGCAGACATTCCGTAGCTAACCGGCGATTCTGCAGCTACCTTTATGTTTGAGTATGTTCTAGGTGGCCTCTTGAGGAAAACCGCATATGGGCATGATCCACGTCGTGTCTACATGGTTTGTTGCTCATCATGGAAGAGGAAATGAATTCTGGGTACGGTTATGCACGTGGGAACACATTTGTGAAGGAAGACTCCTACCAGGACTGTCTCAGTCCAGGTGTCTTTTCTCCTTCACGTAGCCACCTCAAAGACTCCTAAGATGATTCGGATAAGGAAAGACATTATTCCTAAATTGTTGTAATTATTGTTACTTGCATTTACTTTATAAACTCTTGAGTAGACCGAGAGCTTAGTTAGAGATTTTGTGTTAGATTTGCTGCTAGATTTTGTGTAAACTCTGTGTTACGTCCTTGAAGACACAGAGTGTTATGTTCGAAATATTGCATTGTTAATGGAGCAGACAAAGTTATTCTGAAGGCGTGATTTGATTTGAAGTTGAATGCCGTCAAGTGGTAGAGGGCCCCTGCCTCTTGCATGGATTTCTTTTGCGTAAACTAGATAAGTTTTTCCTAGCTGCTTTTACGTTTTGCATTTGAATTGGTAGTTGTTTTGTTTTATCTACTGTAGTCGTATTCGTTCCAGTTCTTCCACAAGAAGACACTCTTCCAACAGACCAAAATGATGAATGATTAATGACTATGGTATTGTAGGATAGGAGTTGAATTTGCATTTGTTTTTAACTAGATACTGTAGTTATATTCATTCCAGTTCTTCCACAAAAAGACATTCTTCCAACAAAACAAAAATGACACGAATGATTAATGACCACTATGGTATTGTAGGATAGGAGTTGAATTTGTACTTGTTTTTAACTAGATACTGTGGTTATATTCATTCCAGTTCTTTCACAAAAAGACATTCTTCCAATAGATCATAACACTGAATGATGAATATCTATAGTACTGTAGGAAGTAATTGTAGTTTTTGGTATTCACTATCACAGTTGCACTTGTTCTAATCATTCTTCCACAAGAAGAAATTCTTCCAAAACATCCTTAAGAAGTTCAAGATATGACCGTGATGTGATAGCTTAGCTTTTCATTTGTTTTTAGTTCATTTGTTTTCAATTGCATACAAGTCCACAGTCAGAATTGTTATACCCCTTCCACAAGAAGGAACTCTTCCAAAATATCACTAAATGATGAACAAACAGATTGTGTAACTTCATAGTTCAATGCATGTTAGTATAGTCAGAACAACTCCGGAGTCTCATTTGCATTTAATTCATGAACAGTTACCTCATTTCAAGTTTGATGATGGCTTACAGTTTGACATTGTTCTAGTTTAGAAGCATCTTAGGTTCATGCTTAAATTAACTCATTGCACTTGCATCTCATAGTCACATTGTCATCCTTTGCACAACAGGTTATTTTAGTTGTTAGAATTCACAAGACAGCCTTCATTATTCACAAAACACCTTCTTGTTCTAAAGAACTACAATAAATCCATTACCATAGGAACAGAAGGCAAAATCACTATAAGGTCTGAAACCTCTCTGCAATCTCCTCATTATTTCTATAAACAGAGCTCTTCCTCAAGAGAACTACTTTGAACCAGAATCCAATAACTTCTTGAGTGTAAGTTCTGTGACATTCAATTAAATTGCGTAATAGAGTTAGGAATTAGTCATGGAAACAGATGAGTTGGTAAAACAAAATGTTGCATCATGATAAGATTAGTGTTTAACTGTCCAACAGAGAACTTGCATATTTTAGTGATCATTTCTCAAGTTTAGTTTGTGTCAATTGCTTAAGAAGTTTAGCTACTGCTTTTGTTTCTATTTAGTCATAGTTCGCATTCGTCTATTGTTTTTAATTGCATTTACCATTCCATACATTAGGCTTAACTCTGTTTTTGACCATCAACTTCTTTCCATTAGTTCTCTAGGCATTTTCATTGTAAACATAAAACACCAAAAGACCAGAAACATCATAAATCAACATAAAAGACCAAAAACATCACAAAACACTACACACAACGCATTAGGAAACAAGCACCTAGGTACATATGGTACACTTCACTTCAGCAGTTTACAAATCCTGGTTGACAATTAAATGAACTCAGTTTAGGAGACTAGATTGAGACCCAACAGGAGTCAAACCAAGTTCACCGCTTGTTGAGGCCGCTTGTCTGACCAGTGACATGTTATCATGATAATCATGCCGATTAGACACCTAGGCTTTATTTCTGCATATTTTGAGAGACATGATGTCTCAGGATGTAACAAAAACACACATATTTTTTGAAACTTATGGTGCACACTGATGCAAACATTCGATATATATATACATCTATTTTCCTATTTGATATGAATCACTCATATGATGATGATTTTACAGATTACGCAAATGTCTATCCAATACAATGTTAGCCACTGTATCAGTTAATGCACTCATTTGTCTAGGAATATATTGATATGTGATATAATCAAAATGTCTTTCCAGCAAATGAACATGTAAATACAATCTTAAAATGTGAGGGTTTCTAGCTAAATAATGACCATTAAGTTGAAGAAAAACAAGCTGTGAGTCTAGATTTACAACCAATGCACTAATGCCGAGGGTAATCGCCTCGATTAACAGTTCAATGACAACACTATATTTAGCGACACTGTTTGTAGGTCGTCCTAGACAAATACCTTGCAGGTCTACCAACTCACCAGCAGGATCATAAATCACCCAGGCTACCGAAGACAAGTTCCGGGTACTGTGGGAAGCACTATCTGCGAAACCGACATAAGGGGAAATAGACATCTGCACAATAAGAAACGACCCAATAACCAGGAAAACGCTCTCCCATTCCACATGGGTTGAAATTTTCCTACCCCTAGCTTATCATGAGCTTGGTCGTACAGGAGGAAGAGGTCTCCTTCTACAAAGGAGTGAGGGGAAACCAACTGGTCAAAATGGGCTTTGACATGCTTCTTTTGTGTCTCGATGACCAAAGCAGCAAAGTGGCAAGTTTCATCCCACCTTTCAAAGTATAGAAGACGCTCTTCTTCAGGTGAAGTGTTGGGCAGTAATTCAACATCCAAATTGAGCGAAGATATTTCACACTCAATCGGAAGGGTAGCCTCCAGACTGTAAACAAGTTGGAATGGAGTGAATTTGATCACTTCCTTGACTGAGGTTCGGTATGCCGAGAGAGATGAAAATAACATGAGATGCCAATTGGATTTGTGTATCCTAATCATACGTTGAAGCATGGTGACAAGAACTTTGTTCACAGCTTCAACCTGGCCATTGGCCTAAGGATAGTATGGTGTTGAGCTGTCATGATGCAAGCCCAACCTGGAAGTCAACTCTGCCACCATATAATGTCAAAAATGGGAACCATGATCGGTAACGATGGCTTGAGGGACACCAAACCTAGAATGTTGTCATTGAATATGAACTGAGCGGCTATATTACCTTCGGCGACAAGTGTAGGCATTGCTTCGGCCCATTTGGTGAAGTAGTCAACGACTACGATAATATAAGCATGCCCCTCGGCCAAGTGAGGGTTACACATCATAAAATTGATGCCCCACTTCGCAAAGAGACCCACAATAATGACAGGGTGGAGATGTGTAGGTGGCGCGCACATCTTGTGCTGGTAGATCTAGCAATCATGAAATTTACGGACAGGAACAATGCAATCCTTGAAGATAGAGGGCCAAAAATACCTAGCACGAATAATATTATGTGCAGTGGCATAACCAGAAATGTGACCACCATAGGCGCCACTGTGACAATCATTTAGAACTTTCTCAACCTCCTTAAGAGTCAAACACTGGCGGAGAATGGAATCGACTCCGATGCGGTAGAGTGTATCTTTGAAAATACGATAAGGTTGCGATTGATGGCGGATGCATCAGCGAGCATCGTTTTCCAACTCATATATATAAGTGGAAGTCTGAAGATATACGATGATAGCACTGTACCAAGGATCAAGGGTTCTAATTAGAAAAAGCGTATCATTTGGAATGTGTTCTTCAGGACCAGACGGAGCAGAGTCAGAGGGAAGGGAGCAGATCAAATCGACAAAGACGAGTGATTTCTTTGACTTGGCAGTAGTAAACACCAAATAAAACTCTTGGAGGGTAACAATCCACTTTGAGTATTTCCCCCCTAGCAATTTTCGAGACAATATATAGGTCATGGGGTTGCATTCCGAAATCACAGTCACAATACGCAATAGAATATAATGATGAAAACGTTGAACCACTTGAACTGCAGCTAACACTAACTTCTTGAAATGAGCATAGCGCATTTCGTTATCAAGAAGGTTTCGAGAGAGGTAATAAATAACATGATCGTCACCGTCATCATTGCCTTGAACCAGAACCATGGCAATCGTGCTGAAAGCAACAGCTAAATAGAGGGAAAAATTGCGATGATAATTCGAAGGATGCAACAGAGGAGTGTTGACAAGCAATGTCTTCAAAGCATCAAAATACTTCTGGGTGATCTCATCCCAAAGGAAAGGGACACCCTGCTTTAGTAATCGCGTGAATCCTTTAGCTACTTCGACATAGTTAGGTATAAAACGGCGTAAAACATTAGCCTTCCCCTGCAGACTTTGCAGCTGATGTAACGAAGATGGAGAGGGGAGATTAATAATAGCCTCGAATTTGAGCAGATCAAGGTGAATCCTGTCTTTGGACATGATAAACCCTAAGATTCTACCAGAATAAACGCAGAAGACGCATTTGTGCAGATTTAGCCAAATATTGTAGCATTGACAACGAAGAAATATCTGACAAAGATGGTCAGGATGGTCCTTATGTTTAGCTAAATGACTTGTAAGGTCATCCAGATAAGGTTGAATGACGTGCTTAATATCATGAAAAATGTATGACATCGCTTGCTGAAATGTGGCCCCAGCATTCTTCAAGCCAAAAGGAAGCTTCTTATACATGAAAGTACCCCAAGGACAGATGAAAGCGGTCTTATGCTGATCAGTCGGGAGAATATTAATCTAGTTATAGCCAAAAAATCCATCCATGAGGGAAAAGATCTCACTCCCAACACAGTCATCAATGATCTGATCAATAAAGGGAGTAGAATAATTATCCTTGGGACAAGCCCGATTGATGTCATGATAATCAACACATACGTGAATGGTACCCTGTTTCTTATCTATAGGGACAATGTTAGTGACCCATTATGTCAAGGGAATCGAGTAGATGAAACCAGTGTTGAGAAGTTTTTCAACTTCACTTTTAATGGTGGCAGCTTTCCGAGGGTGCACAAGACGAAGGCGCTGATGAACAGGCTTCGAACCAAGGTAGGTAGGAATCTCATGCACCACGATACTGGGATCAATGCCAGGAATATCTTTGTAGGACCATGCAAAGATGTCATGAAACTTGCGGAAAAGGCTAGTATAAACTTGAACTTCATCTGAAGAACAGGTGACCCCGAGATGGATGTTCTCGACTATTCTCGGTTTGACCAAAATGTCAATAGGCATTATTTTCATAATGTTACTCAAGTTACCCTCTGTAAAAAATTCATGTCTTAGAATAGGAATTTGAAGCGGAGGAGAAGGAACCTGAGATGCAAACCTCTCAAGACACGTAGACATGGCTCTGAGGGCGACAATGAACAAAGAAATATGATGACCATCATCCCACGGTAAATCCTCGAGAGACATATTTTCCACGATGGCTTCATCGGAGGGAAATATCTCTTTCAAGGGGTCGGATGAATCTGAATCGCCGAGCCAAGGGGATTGAGAATAAGCATCAAGAGACATGCTAAAAGGAGCATGATCAGAAGGTGGAGGATCTGAAGCCGCAATGAGCTCAAAATTGTCAATCTCGATCGGACTCAATGGCATCGAATCTCCAAAAGAAATGATCTGTTTAGGCGAAGGGATGATCCATGGGTCATCGAACCGAGAGATCATATTGATATGAACAGTGTTGGGTGGAGGAAGGGGAAAAATACCCATGAGGGTAGGACCTTTTAAAAAGACAATTGATCAACAATAACAATCTTTCCTTTGTGTGGGAATTTCAAGACACGAAAGGGAGTGGACGAAATGCGCAACATGGCGTGAGTCCAACTACGACTGAGGAGAAGATTGTAATTGAGCCTGGCATCAACTACTTCTAACTCGACATTGACTGTCTTCCCTTTCAAGGTAATTGGTAAACTAGCGAGAACACCCAAAGGTTTTTATTCCCTTCCATCAAATGCTTCAAGGGAATTTGGTGATGAGTTCAAAGCTGGAGAACCAATGGCTTTCCAACAATAAGATCACATGATGCACGTAGATGCACCTTCGTCAACAACTGCTCGATGGATATCGAGACCATTAATGACAACTTGTATAATGAGTGCAATATGGTGCGGGAGTTGTGGAACGAAATTCTATAAATCGAAAGCGAGAAGGCTAGTATCAACAGGATCAACCCCACCAATCGCAGATAACAAATCCTTCCGTTGAGATAGACAACTCTGAAGTACTTCTAGTGCAGACATTGCAAATGGCGCCTGAGCCAAATCCTCAATAATAGTGTAATGTTGAGCAACACGAGCATTTGGATTGTAAGAATATTTACAGAGTACACCTTTGGAAGGTGGCCATACAACGGGCTCTGTAGTGGGCCTTTCAATATGAATAGGGCCAGAAGCAGGCGCAGGAGGAGGACCATCAACGATCTCTTTCCCCACTGCCTGATGCAATTCGGTATAATATTTCGATCAAGTAGCAATAGAAATAGACACAGAGCCGTTCATCATGAACACGTGAGAGCCAAATGAGCAGAGGACTGAGGTTGCTCTACCATCTGGGTCTGCCGAGATGGAAAAGGCTCTTTAAGAATAGTTGTAGTTACCTGGGTTCTCTTGAGAAATCTACTTACTTTAGCCCGTCGAGGATAGTTCTTCGTGTAGTGCTCTTCATCACAGATCAAACAAGGGTACTTCGGCTTGCATTGTGAACCATCATCAGCACGAGGTTTTGAAGAATCTGGTTTAGGGGTATTGGCTTTGGCCTTACCTTTACCCTTCTTTTTCCCCTTGGAAGTTTTATCTGTCAGATTGGCCTGAATGGCATTGACTTCCGAGATTTTACCAGGATTCAGAGTGGACTGAGAAGTAGCATCATTGGAAGGGTTAGAATTTTGCTTCCCAGGATTTGAAGGAGAAGACTTTTGAGAAGTCTGAGACACGAAACCAATAATATCATCAACGGATAAGGTTGCTGGTGCTTTAGAAGTTCCAGGTCGAGGGGCATCAAGAAAGATATCATATAGCGTGCCAGACTTAGAGTACACAAGATCAAGGTACTGGGCACGAGCAATGGCCTGTTCCTCGGTTACACATGCTCCCATAGCTATGTCTTTCACGATCTGATTGACAAAGGAGGTAGTGAACCAATCAATTAGAAGCTGATCAGTAATATCAAATTTGATCAAGCGATGATGACGCCTCCATTCATGAATATGATTCAAGATGTGAGTGGCTTGGTCCTGTTTCAAGGATGTAAGGAGATGTGTCCCGATCTCATAATGAACTGGTAATTGAAAATGCATAAGGAATGCCATGGAGAGAGAATTGAAGTCTTGAAAAATGCCACGAGAAAGATCGATTGACCACTTTATAGCGGCTCCAGTAAGAGTTCATTGGAAAGGACGGAGTCGGATGGAATCGTCAACCCAAGAGTTAGAGGAACACCACAAGTGGTAAGTCATAACATGCGCTTGGGGGCCTTCTCTGGACTTTCCCTCAAACTTAGGACAATCACTAGGAATCTTGGTTGGAACTGGAGGCCAATACAGGTTATGAAGAATCAGATCATTTGTAATCTTTGATACATTAGGTAGTTCCAATGTAGCGAGAAATGGTAATTGAGGATTAAAAGGCATTAGAGGTCTCTGATAAGGACCCATGTTAACATTCCATCAAGTCTGCGAGAAATTCTGCCCCATATGTTTTGTCCCGGAGGATTCTGACCATAGGGGTTATAAGCTGGATAATTCTACTGATACTGGGATTGAGGACCAAGATATTGATTCTGAGCATACCATTGAGGTCCTTGCTGAGAAACGTATGGATTTTGTTGTGGAATGTAAGCATGGCCTTGAGGTTGATTATACACCAATTGAGATTGATTTTGAGGGTAATAAGTGAAACCTTGGGGTGCACTATATATCAGTTGATATTGAACTTAGGGGTAATAAGCGCCTTGGGGTTGAGCAAGCGGACCCTATTGAGCAGGTTGAGCGGACTGTTGAACAAGTGGACCCTGCTGAGTTGGATAAATAGGTTGAACGAGTTATTGAGAAGGTTGAACCAGCTGTTGAGCTGGTTGGGAAGCTTGAATCGACTACTGATGTTGGGCAGTCTTCCCCTGCGAAGCAGGTTGGCATGGTACTAAGGGCCACCAGGTTTCCCTTATGGAAGAGGTTGGCCTGATGGTGGAGATGGACTAGGTTGTGCCTGATGACCAGGTTGACCTGAAGTAGGACCGTAGGGTTTTCCTTGTTGCACAAAGCTTTGGCCATACTGAATGTACGACTGTTGTTTTTGTATAAGAGGTTGTCCCTGTGGTGGATACATTTGGCCCCTAGCATGATAAGACGTTCCTGGTTGAGGTTGACTTGAAGGACCGTAGGGTTGTCCTTGTTGAACCGAAGGTTGACCTTGCATATTGTAAGGTTTTTCTTGAGGACCAAAGGGTTGTCCCTACTGGGCTGAAGGTTGTCCTTATAAGGGTTTTCCTTGTGAGCCTGAGGGTTGTCCCTATAACACAGGTCCTTGATGAGTAATGGTCTAATAAGGATTTGTCGGAGGCAAATAGATAGTCTGAATGGGATCGACAGGAACAAAATAGATGGGGTTACCAAAAACATGATAGTGATGGGGAGGATTGACAGGAGCTTGGGGCTACTGAGAACCCTGAGAGTTCTGTTGCTAAACAACCAACAAATACTCTTCAAAAGTAAGATTGCTAGGAATCATAGGGACAATCAAAGTCATACTAGAAGCAGACAGGACCTCAAGTGAATGAACATCTGGAGAAGGAGCATATTGTCAGTGAATTTCCAACATGTGCTCATCAAAAGTATAAGTAGAAACCATAGGGGTAGTCGTAGCTGCACTAGTAGGTGCAGTCTCCAGAGCACGAGCTTGTGATCTGCTCGAAACCTGATTGACAGGCCACGTGGGATTAAGAAAGATAGACCTGCGAGTGTGAAAAGATCTTGACGACTGAGTCATAACAACAGACGTAGACAAAGCCACATACACGGTAGGTTGGACCGGGACAGACGTAACAGTGACCAGCGAACTCAATGTCAAAGGTGATAGTCCCAACGAAGGGAGGACTGAACTCCTTGGGGGAGTCGATGTACTGGATTGTGCTATGGACGCAACACCAGAAATAATCTGACTCAAAGTCTGATAACCAGGTGGAAGTGACACCGTTTGCAGAGAAGATTAAACAAAAACATGCAGGAGATCTTCTCGGAAAAGTTGATATTCCCCTGTAGAAACAAGCGTTTCTTCACTGCCAATAGGACTCTAAGAATCCATATATGACAAACCCGTAAGATCGTAAAAAAGACAATGAAGCCTCTAGGAGGTATAGCAGTAGCTATAAATGGTGATCCCGAAGTAATAGGAGGAAATTCTTCCTCGTCCCCAAAACCAAACCAAGCACCTGGAGGAGGCCAATTGAACTCAACTGACTCTTCAGGGGGAGATCGGGTAGCAAGAGGTAAGATAGTAGGGAGAATAGGCTGTGAAAACTCGACAGACCTAGTAGACTAAGGGGTTTCGTAAGAAACGTCAGGAAAGGAACTACCACTAGGAGGTAGTGAAGAAGATGATGAAACTGGTGGTTCCGCCACTATGACCATATTTCAAAACAGAAAGGAAAAAGAGATAATTAAATGAAGACTTCAAGATCAGAGTGTAAGGAAAAACAAAAACAATCCAAGTAACAAACTTTTAACATGCATGTGATCGTGGGTAATTAATTTTACAACATTGGAATCGGACTTTGTTGTTTCATGTTTTAAGAGTCAAGAAACAAACAAAAGATGACTCTAGTCACTTTCAATTTTAAACGAGAATGAAAGGACAAGTGCTCGATGATCTCTTCTCTTTTTAAGGAGTCACGAAAAGATCGAAATGACTACTCAGGTAATCTAAGAAAGAGTGTGTACCAAGTTTCCATGAACTGCCATATACACCTTGGTGATCAAATGAAAGAGAAATGACCAAGGACTTAACGTACATGTAGGTAGTCTCCCCAAATGTTGTGTTTGGTGTATCACGGAAACAAGGTAGTAGACTCGGCTTCCTATGGATAAAGGATTTTAACCTAATGGGGTCTCCCTTTATATACTCGACGGTACATGGAGCACAAGTCTGTACTAGCGCTGTCTAAAGCTAGAAGGCGAACGATAGCTACTAGGTTTTAAGACACCGGAACACGTCTCTAGCTTAGACCACTAAAATATTCGCGTTAGGTTCCAATGTTTCCTTAGGTTAATTGAATTGATTTTATAGTTGATATTGAATTAGTGTTTCACTTTCAAGGCCTTGCCAAATTTTGATCTCAAATTTCCTAAATGAAAACTATATGCAAATGAACACCATTTTCATTCAATGAACGCTAATTAAGAGAAGGATAGAGATCTTTCAAAAAATAGCAATCAAATGAAATCACATGAAGAAATCCACTAATGCATCTAACACAATCAAGTGAAAAACGAAAAACTCTTTCCTAGTTATCAGACACTAGTTATGCAAAAGAATTTTTCTTTTTTCATGCAAATGAAATATCACAATTTTTTGATTTTTTCAATGAAATGAAGCACAGAATGCACTAATTACATGAAAAAACAAAACAAACACTAGTTCGAAGATTGAGAATGTAAATATCTAAAACGAATTACTCGATGAAAGCAACACAAACACAAAAATGCACTCAAACCAATGATGCACTCCTCCAAACAAAGAGAAAGCTTTCAAAATTATCCAAATGAGCAACGTGATCTATGCTCAGAATAGTGAGAAGAAGAATCAAACGAAACTCGAAATGATCATTAAACCAAACAAATGTTCGAAGGATCAAGAAAGACTTCAACGCAATTGATCAAAGGATGAGAATAACAAGAATCAAAAGACTTGACTTCCAATCAGAAGGCTCAATGAGCTAAGACACTCAGAAACCCTAAGGCCATAAACTGCACTGATAAGAAAATGGACGAACAACTGAGAAGAGAAAGCTTACAACAGTCAAAACAATCCCTAGAAGGCAATTGCAAATCAGAAAACCACCCAGAGCCAAGCAGAACTGACGAAAAACTTCAAAAGAGAGGTTAAACCAAACCCTACAAGATCCAGTGTGAGTGTAAGGTAGTAATCCGTGCCAAACAGGGGTTGGCGCTACTGAAACACAAGCAACATGTGCCAATCAGCGTGACAGTTCAATAAAAAATCTTGCCAAGCCAGATATCTATGGGAGAATGGAAAAACCAATGAAGAGAGGTCAATCTTGACACTTTGGAGCTGAACAAGAAGACTCTAAAAAATCAAACAAGCCAAAAAAGATAGACAATCAGGCATACGACCGAAGTCGACTTGACAAGGGTAAAAAGAAAAAATCACACTGATCCCCAGTGGAGTCGCCAATTTGTTATGAAGGTAAATCCTCTTTGCGGAAAAATATGATCCCTGTAGCCCTAGAATGGGTCTAGTAACAAATAGATTAGTTAGAGTGTAGGTTCCTAATTAATGAATGAAACAGATGAGGTAGATCAACCTACCTGGAGTCCAATGTTGTTGTTGTGGCTGTTGTAGTGGTGGCCTCTCAATTCCTGTCTTGGCGGGTCACGATCCTTCCGCAGTGATGCTTGGATACTTGCACTAAGATCAAGAAACAAGACCAACATACACAACAACAATCTCATTCATAACTACTAACCAGTCAAGGAGGGTTAAGCATATTGCATCAAATAAAATACATCAACGCAAAATGGGAACTAGACAATAGTCATGCATATGTACTGATAGAAGAAAGAGTTACAACCAAGCCTTGACGTCGCAACCTCCTTCAGCGGGGTTCAGTTTTAATGTGCGTCTCAATGAATGTCAGGGAATTCAGATGGGATGAAGACACAACCCTAGGCTCTCTCAATAGGGGTCTCTTCCGTTCTATATTTTCTAGCAAAGTGAATAAAAATCTCTTCAGTGTTTCTGCAACAATATGTTCAGTTCAGCTAGCACATCAATGGTAAATGGCTATATTTATAGAGGGAGAGGAGGAGGTTGGGATCCCTACTATGGTGGAAGGGAGGCCTTATCCCTTGTGAGGTTTCCCCAAAAGGTGGGAACAAGAGGCCAAAGGAGGAAGGTCGTGGATATTCAGTTGAACCACTCCCTATGACTCACCCACGAAGTTGTTATGATGGAAACTTCACCTCTATTTTTTTTAAAAATTCCATAAACAGATTGGCACGAGCAGCTAACTGAGACAGAGAGTCAACTGGCATGGGGGCCAGTGTTAATCTTCCTCATTAGTGCGAGGGCATAACGGGCTACTAACACTAAGGAAAAAACAGGTGTTTTTGATGGTCTGTTCAGGAAATGGTCAACAGAAGGAATGTTGTACTCATGGAAACATATGCAAAGATGGTCTTTGCAAGGCATGCCACTTTATTTTGGTCACAGAAATGAGCCTCCAATGTTCATGATGGGAATTGAAGGGACAATGACAAAATGTTGTGTAACACTTCTTACCTAGCAATTAGTGTCTCCATACTTGGAGTGCATGTACTACTTCTATTAACTCTAGATCATAGGCTGAACATCTTTGTTCATTCTCCTTCAACTTTCTTGACTCATAAGCCACTGCTTTTCCTCCTTGAGATAAAACTGCCCCAACTCCCTCTTTACAAGCATCTGTACAAACTTCAAATTATTTGTTGGGGTCAGCTACCCTCAACATTGGTGCAGTGGTCAATAGCTGCTTCAACCTCTCAAAACCATTTTGGCACTCAATAGTCCACTTGAATATTTTTCCTTTTCTCTGCAATGAGGTAATTGGAAAAGAAATTCTGGAAAATCCTTCAATAAATCTTCAATAGTACACAGCCAACCCCATAAAGGATCAAATATCCGCCACATTCTGGGGTACCTGCCATTCAATGATTGTCTTGATTTTCTTTGGATCAAAAGCAATCCCTTCTGCTGAAATAACATGGCCTAAGTACTAGATTTATGTTTTGAAGAAATTACATTAGTTGAACTTAGCGTACCGCTGGTGTTTTCTTAACATTTCCAGCACAATCCTTAGATGTTCTATATGTTCTTCCTAGTTCTTAGAATAAATTAAAATATCATCAATGAATATGAGTACAAATTTATCGAGGAAATGATGGAATATACCATGGATTAATCTCATAAATGTCACTGGTGCATTTTTTAACCCAAAGGGTAACACCACAAACTCATAATGCCCGTACTTGGTATGGAAAGCAGTCTTGTAAATGTCTTCATCCTTGATTCGGATTTGGTGATATCTAGATCTTAAATCTATTTTTGAGAATATTGTGGCCCCCTTCACCTGATCGAATAGATCATCAATCCTTGGTAAAGGATATTTATTTTTGACTGTTAACTTGTTGAGATGTGTATAGTCCATGCACATTTGCATGGTTCCGTCCTTCTTCTTAACGAACAACACTGGTGCTTCCCAAGAGGGCACACTTGGACTGCTTAGAAATATTTGAACCTTAGCTTTTTCTTCTCTGAGGTATGGAACATATCTTAATAGGGAGGTGAACTTAGTGATATATTTATCCATGGTCATTTGTCCCAACTTCAAGTCATGAAATTTTTTTGATTTCTCATCATAAAAATGTTTTGTTAAATACTTATCTTTAAAGTATTGTTGGAACGATTCCCAGGTAACATCTTGGTCTTCAATGCTATGAACATTCTTTACTTCCTCCCACCACAGGGTGGCTTTTTCTCTCAACTAATATATAGCCAACCTGACTTTTAGGTTGCTACTGTACTCATACACTTGAAAATATTTATTCATATTTATCAACCAAGCCTCTGCCACTTCCTCACCTTCCCCATCGAATGTAGGTGGTTTTATTTTTCAAAACTCACCCTGAAGGTCCACTTTTTGCTTCTTAATTTCTTGCTGATCTAACACATTGCCAAACTCTGCTTCATTATATTTTTTGTTTTTGTTGCTTCGCTGTGAAAGGCTTCTTTCCACTTTTTCAGTGGTGTGTGTTTAGTCAATTTAGTGTCCTAAATTGCTAACATAAATTATCGACCAGGGCTAGTAAACTGATGAAGTGTGATGCACTATAAGTGCCTAAGTATCCATTTTTCTTACTTCGTTGTTTTTAGTGTTTTATTGATGTTTTGAGGTTTTTATGTTTGATGCTTAGTATGCTACTCTATGCTAAAAAGATGAAGTTAGATCTTTGTCAAAAGAAAGAAAAGGAAATGTTAATAAATGAATTAAAACAGAGTTTATTTGCAAATTATGTTCCTAACTAGAAAATGATGAAAACAGAGAGTCCTAATCCATGGATATTACAGCTTCTAAATTAACATTCATGAAATGAAAAGTAACTCAAAACACTACAACTTAATCTGATTAATTTAGTTAGAGATTTGTTGGAAGAGCTTGTAAAAAAGATTAATTCTAATGCAATGAGGATCTTTTATGAAGCAAAACAATCAATAACTCACAATATTACAACTTAGTCTCATTCATGAATTAGAGGTTTATTGGAAAATCTTTTGAAAGGGACTAACTGCATTATAATGAGGATCTTCTTTTTAACTAAATAACAGAAAATGAAATGCTAATAACTCAGAATATCACAATTGAATCCCATTCATTTAATAGAGATGTATTGGAAGAGCTTGAGAAAGAGACTAACTGCAATATCATGAGGATCCTTTATCTAAGCAAATGACATGAAAAATAATGTTAAAAGCTATGATTTCAGAAGCAATCTAAATAAGGGTATATGACAAAACAGAATTGAAAATGACTTATCTAGAAAACATGTAAAACCTCCTTGAATAGCAGGGGCCCTCTGCTACCAATTTGGTGAAATTCTTCAGCTCCTTAAAGTTGTAATCAAAACAACATCAAAGAACTGAACTTCTTTATTGATAAACTCACAAATCTACATCCCATTCCATCTTAAGCTTTGTTACAAAACACTCTCTAATCCTTTCTCTTCTTCTCCTATTTTTCACTACCCTTGATAGGAAAAAGCTTCCCCTATTTATACAAAAATATGAGAAGTTATCTCATTAATGAGAGTCCATGAATCTCTCCCTCTATCTCTAGAGTTACAATCAAAATAGGAAATGATAAGACACATGTATTTTTAGAGTTTCAATACAAATAAGAAATGAAACACATATCTTCTTAGAGTTTCAATACAAAAGGAAATGAGACACATGTCCTCATGATCCCATGATCTTCTCCACTCAAATTCGAATTTGGTTTTGGGAGGCCACATAAAGGTCTTTTAGAAGCTTCCTTTTGACCTACACATGTCACAAAACTCATAACACATATATAGATATATGAAACTATGTTAATTTTCTAGTTTTTAATCATAAATTCACTTTAAACACATAAAATAAATAACTTTGGAAGACAAGGATCCTAACCCATATATTTATGAAAATGGTTACTTGATGTAGGGTTTTAGGTCAGATAATTATGAAATGAGAGCTAAATGGTAATGACATAATGGAAATATGTATGAATATGGAAAACACTTTTGAGACTCAACATACCCCCCAACTGAAGTTGTTGCATGTCCTCACACAACTATTGCAATGATTCATTTGTTCATGAGTTTATCTTTTATGAGTTTTGAATCATATTGATTCGTTCCAAACTTTACTTTATAATATTTTCTTTTGGAAAAGTATAATACATTTGATTGCAACATTTTTTTTATGGTTGGTTCTTGTGTGACAACCAATTTTTTTGAGCAATGGTTCTTGTGTAACAATGCTTTATTTTCTTTGTTGCATCAAAGTTCATGAAAACATTTAGAATCAATTACTTCATCAATGAATTGATCATTTGCAAGGCATATAATCTTTGGATCATGTTGCAAAAATAGTTGGTTGGGAAGTATATGTGGGTGGAAATGAAATGAAAATGTGTGATAGTGTATGACATGTGGATATGAAATGATGTCCCTTCCCCCCAACTAAAGATATGACAATGTGAAAAAGGGAGTGAGGAATATTTCCAAAGTTACAATTTTAGCATTCTAATGAATTACATGACTAAAAATTAGAAAACCACATACCTTCACTTACCTTAAATGTGGATGAGTTGTGTATACTGAATAGTGTGGTTGTTGATGTTGTTGGATCATGAGCTATGTAAACAAATGAATTTGATTTTCTTTTTTGTTCTCTTTGTGTTGATGGCAAGATTGAGATCTTTATTGCTGCTGATACAAATTGATTCCTGCTGCAAACTGCTGAAATGATGTAATATTCAATTATTACAAAATTCGATGGTACAATTCTAGTCATGCGAATAAATGTGTTGATGTTGAGCATGAATAGAAGTCATTGGATTACCGACCATTGATGAATGTCGTTAACCAATGCGAGACAAACTCACCATTAATGTCAATGAGTGCCAAGGTACCTAAGTACATCTTGCAAAATGCGAATAAATGGGCTGATGTCGAGCCACTTGCAAGATCTGACGATCAAGGGACATTGATATATTCCCATGATTGTCAGCGAGAGAACTTATCATTAATGCATACAAGCCTCAAGGTACTATTAAGGACTCTAGTCTTGGACCTAGATAATGTGCTGATGTCGATAAGCCAAGATTTGTTAGAAGAGAGACCTTAAGGAATCCTTCATCATCTAACGTGAGCATGAAAGAATAATTTTTGAAGGACTATGGATTCAATAATTTGCATTGAAACAAGGTTTATTTGAAAAATGAAAATGATAGGAAAAGGAAAATGGAAATGGACAATGAAAAATGGAAAATGACAATGGGAAATAAGAATGTAGGTGAGCTTCTTGCTTTTATTTGTGGAGTAGACAAAAAGTAATGGTATGTGAATGAAGGAAAATGAACAACTAACTTTTGCTGGGAAAATAATGGTGGTTTGCTTTGAATTTCTTGGTTGGATTTACAATTCAAAAAGGGAGGAAAAGTAATGGTCTTGATGGATATGAACATGGACTTGTTCTTATGTTTCTCATGAAATCGGTCATTTGAAAACCAATCGTGCGCACAATTAGTTTCCTTCAATGATCATTCGATCATACAAAATCTGCAAAAAAAAGCTTGACATAAAAAACATAAGTGTGTTAAAAAAGAAGTAGCTAATTTCTTTCTGATTCTTACGTAAAAATTAAATGTCAAATGAAAAAAATTAAGGTAAATCAAAAAGTTCTATATTCGGTCCAATTCATGATATCGACAACAATCCATTTTTAAAGAATAACCATGAAAAATAAATCAACTCCTTATTGTCGGATGACTTCTTGCACTATGCTTAGTAAAACAATTGGCATCACAAAGATTCGCTGTGTTCTGCAAGTTAAAACTTTATAGAAAAATACACATCAACAATATTAATGCCGAATGTTTAAAAATCATCTAAATAATCTTCCAATTGTCCTGCAAACCATTATTAAGAAGTTTTTTTTTTTTTTAATGAAATAAAGCAGGGATGAAATAATTGTCCTTATGAATATTTTTGAAACAAAGTCATGCCAATGCCTCTTTCATGCAAGATAAAAATAAAAAGCTTGAAATTTCTAAAGTCAAGTTCCTAACTATGAAGAAGATGAAGGCAGAATCCTTTTCAATTTATACAACTTGCATTTGATGCACATGTGATAATGTCTTTGCCTCAAATAATCTATTTGTCACTCATCATGTGCCACCACAAATGAATTCTGCCACATTTTCCTTCAAATAAAGAAATCAGATCCTTGATTATTTCTCAAAACTGAATTTTATAAAACCGTGACTGTTTTCATTAAAAATAAAAATAAAATAAAAATTCACACACTGCAAATTAGTGCTCCGAAGAACCCTGAATGTCTCCCAAATGGCTGCGAATTTCAGAAAGTTCTCACAAGATTACCTAATTCACCTAGTTCCAAAAAAAACCCATGTTTTAGTTTTTTCTAATTCGCCTCGGTTTGCTCAGAAAATTCGTTTTAAAATCGGTTTTTTTTTACAATTACGCATTTCGTTTTCTGGCAATTACTTGTGGTTTGATTTGTTTTTATTTGAAGGTTTTGAAGTGTAATGGCTTGTATCTCACAGAGAATTTCAGATCGATCTCCCTCATTCCAATTATTTTCAATGGAATTTGCAATCTTCTCTTCATCAACAGTCTGAAATCTTCTCTTCGTCAGCAATTTCTTCATATGATACACTTCCATTGTCTGTCCCTACAATTGAATTTGTAGTCTTCTCTTCAGCAGCAATTTGCAATCTTCTCCTCATCAAAAATTTGCAATCTTCTCCTCATCAACCGTTTATTCATGTGATATACCTTCATTGTGTGTAATTTTTTAAAAATGATTTCTAATCACTGTTGTTTGAGGAAAAACGAATATGGAAAAGAGAAGGTTCCTTTTTTTTTTTTTTTAATTGTAATGCATGGGTCTTTGTGTGGATTGAAGGACTGCATATATGCGTAAAGCCAAGCCAAAGGTTGGCTTCATGCGTATGCGTGGGTCTTATTTCCATGAGCCAATTTTTTTTTTTTTTTAAATTATTATTATTATTATTTTTTAATTGATTTGTTAATAAAATTATATATTATATTTTCAAAAATTCAAAAATATACATCTATATTTCATTTAACAAAACAATTATTGAAATTAAAATTTTGCATCATTTTTAAAGTTTATTGTAAAATGAAATGAAATGATGAAAACATAATTTATTATTATTTTTAACAAAAAAAATTCTTTTTCTGATCCTCTAAATCACACAAAGTGCAGGAGGAGAGCATACTTGAGAAATTATTAATTTTTTTTTTTAGATGTAAGAAATAAGGCTACCTAGTTACACTTCCTCGACAACGGTGCCAAAATGTTTAGTCAATTTAGTGTCCTAAATTGCTAACATAAATTATCGACTAGGACTAGTAAACTGATGAAGTGTGATACACTATATGTGCCTAACAATCCATTTTTCTTACTTCATTGTTTTTAGTGTTTTATTGATGTTTTGGGGTTTTTATGTTTGATGCTTAGTATGCTACTCTATGCTAAAAAGATGAAGTTATATCTATGTCAAAAGAAAGAAAATGAAATGTTAATAAATGAATTAAAGCAGAGTTTATTTGCAAATTTTGTTCCTAACTAGAAAATGATGAAAATAGAGAGTCCTAATCCATGGATATTACAACTTCTAAATGAACATTCATGAAATGAAAAGTAGCACAAAACACTACAACTTAATCTGAATCATTTATTTAGAGATTTGTTGGAAGAGCTTGTAAAAAAGATTAATTCTAATGCAATGAGGATCTTCTATGAAGCAAAACAATCAATAACTCATAATATTACAACTTAGTCTCATTCATGAATTAGAGGTTTATTGGAAAATCTTTTGAAAGAGACTAACTGCAGTATAATGAGGATCTTCTTTTTAACTAAACAACAGAAAATGAAATGCTAATAACTCAAAATATCACAATTGAATCCCATTCATTTAATAGAGACGTATTGGAAGAGCTTGAGAAAGAGACTAACTGCAATATCATGAGGATCCTTTATCTAAGCAAATGACATGAAAAATAATGCTAAAAGCTATGATTTCAGAAGCAATCTAAGTAAGGAAATATGACAAAATAGAATTGAAAATGAATTATCTAGAAAACATGTAAAAGCTCCTTGAATAACAGGGGCCCTCTGCTACCAATTTGGTGAAATTCCTCAACTCCTTAAAGTTGTAATCAAAACAACATCAAAGAACTGAACTTCTTTATTGATAAACTCACAAATCTACATCCCATTCCATCTTAAGCTTTGTTACAAAACATTCTCTAATCCTTTCTCCTCTTCTCCTATTTTTCACCACTGTTGATAGGAAAAAATTTCCCCTATTTATACAAAAATATGAGAATTTATCTTATTAATGAGAGTCCATGAATCTCTCCCTCTATCTCTAGAGTTACAATCAAAATAGAAAATTATAAGACATGTATTTTTAGAGTTTCAATACAAATAAGAAATGAGACACATATCTTCTTAGAGTTCCAATACAGAAAGGAAATGAGACACATGTCCTCATGATCCCATGATCTTCTCCACTCAAATTCGAATTTGGTTTTGGAAGGCCACATAAAGGTCTTTTAGAATCTTCCTTTTGACCTACACATGTCACAAAACTCATAACACATATATAGATATATGAAACTATGTTAATTTTCTAGTTTCTAATCATAAATTCACTTTAAACACATAAAATAAATAACTTTGGAAGACAAGGATCCTAACCCATATATTTATGAAAATGGTTACTTGATATAGAGTTTTATGTCAGATAGTTATGAAATGAGAGCTAAATAGTAATGACATAATGGAAATATGTATGAATATGGAAAACACTTTTGAGACTCAACAGTGTGGTCCCTTATTTGTCACTCATTACCTCCCTGCATGTCTCTATCAACATTGGGTTGTTCCATACCTTGATTCTGCTTGTCTGACATGCTCTTGAGTATATTTTCTTGCTCTTGCATCAAGCACTTGTTATCAATCTGAACCCGCACCATTTCTTCCTGTAGCTTCTGTATTGTATTCAACAGTATGCTAGTTTGGTGCTGCTATTCCTCTAGAAGTCTACTTGTTTTCTGGTGCTGATCCACACTCAGTTGAACCCACATCTCAGGATTCATTTCTGGTCGTGGTTGGGGTTCCCCGGTATTCTGGGGTGGTTGTTGCATTGACCCCCTTCTCATAACGTTTTTTGTTATGCTTCTCTTCTGTGCATCAGTATACACACAACTTAAATCGTTAGTTGACCCTTAGGGTCACAGCGTACAAATGCTGCTTTGATATCACTTGTAACATTTAACACTACTTCCATGATTACAAATATAAAAAAAATTGCTTACCTTATAATACAAAACATATTAAACTTACCATGTATTGCAAAACATATCAATACATCTATGATTAGTCCTCATTATTCTTATTATTCTTGTTTCCAATTTATGAAAAGCAAATTATAACAATATCTATTTATACATTGGTTAGCATTACCACTTGCGTTTTCCACCAAATTATGAGTTTGCACTTTAATCTAAGGTTTTGGGTTTTTTCATCACCTAAGTTTAAATTTAATTTTCGGGTTTGATATTTGTTGTCCATAACATTTATTCTTGTACTCACCTAACTATAAATTTGTTGTAACTCCGGAATATGACAAGTACTGGCACTTTATGCTAGGCCAACTGTGGGATTTACTTGATCCATGTTCAAGGCACCGCAGGCCACTTTCCATTCTCAATCTCCGTCCATTACCCTTCAATCAATGGTGGTTAGAAGTGGCGAGAAGAATACTAGGTATACCTCGTTACTTGGTCTCCACTGTCATCATTTTGCCTCTGCTGTTGTGCTAAGGATGGCTCTGTCTTAGTTGAAGGCTTGAGGCCTCATTCTATTGGCTCTCCAGTCATGGTAGAGAAGAACTGGCTTAGTTTCTCTCTTAGAAGGATACCCTCTGTTAATCTACTAACTTTACGCTGGTTAGTATTGGATTCAACCATTGGAATTTCCTCGAGCTTGACATTGTCATCAACCATACACCGATATTCAGGCAAATCTGGGCATTCGCTCCTGACAGAATGTTAGCAACCCTTCAACTCCTCAGCCGTGACGCAGGTAAAGAAATTATTTTCCAAGGTTTGGGAGTAAAATTCTCTGTTGAGTCTTCAGTTTTCGCTTGTGACCAATAACGTTTTAATCCTCGTTCTCTCTATTTTCATTCTTCAAAAACCCATCTTGTCGTCTGGCATCACTGGAGGAAGGTTCATCTATGTTTAGGTAAATGTGATGATACATATTCTCGTCTCCTTGTAATATTTTGGATTAAGTTTTGCATCATGTTTATATTTATAACACTCCTTTACGTTTTATGTCTTTGGTTTGCAGGTAACCCCTTTTTACTGAAGCATAGTCTATTTAAATATGGAAAGAAGGTCTCAGCCAACAACTTCCATTGATCTTCCAGGTATTGTGTTGTCTGCCATCTCATTGACATGCTTAGCACACTTCTGTTAGAGTATAGGGTTTCAGAATTTTTCTAGTTTCATCCCCTTTGCTTAAGGGTTTTCCATGTTTCTCTTAAGCGCCGGAGTTCGTGTAGTTTCTTATGGATTCTGTAATATTATACTGTTTGAATAATTTTATTTTCAGTGTTGTTCTAAGATGGGCCTTCCTCCAAGCCATTCCTCTTTTGGTTTCGATGGAAATTTCTCGAACTTTAATGGTTTAATACCAGTTTAAAATTCTGGTTTAATTATGAACGATTATGGTTTCTGTTTGTACTAAACAGTTCCATAATGTCGTAGTCATTTATCTTTGGAAATAAGTTTCTTGATGCTTTTAGTCTCAATGCATTCTGGTTATCTTCTTCTCAAAAAAACCTACTTCGATATAGTTAGGAATTCTCTGTTTAAATTTTGCATGCACCGAGCACTTATCGGATTATATAGTTTACAATTGTTGTGTATATTTGAATGGAAATCCGTTTGCTTGATTTATCATTATACAATATTGTTTATATTTCAAAGGAAGGTATTCTTTATCTTTGTACAACTAATACTATTGTTCTCTCTTTATTAGAGTTTACCTTATTATTATTTTTATCAAATCACTGAACCATCTTTTAGATTCTCTCCGTGTATAGATAGTTTAGGGTTGACGATGATTTTTGGGTTGGGTTTTCTTCCCGCACCCAGAACCAGGAGTTCAACCCGACAAAACTCTAGTAAGCAGTCTTCGTCTACTAATTTTTCTTTTGCACAGTAAAATTATAATTAAATCATGCTATCAACATTATTACTTGGGCTTTGTTATTTTCTAATGTGTTTAACAGTAATAAGAATTTTGGCTATAAAATACTAAACACAATAGTCCAATACATGGTTTGCAGAGTCTCTATTTTAATATCAATCCACTACATATTTTCTTAAAGAATCTAGTAGCAATTATTGTTATTTTCCTTATGTAAATGCTCTCAATATTATTATATAGAACCCTATAGGGATAATACCAGAATTTACAAATAATCACCAAAACATTAGTAATTCATAACTCATTCTCCTTTCCACTGTATACTGTCTTAAAGGATAGTATTATGTCCTGAAACTAACTGACATTTCTTTGTATACAATTAACTAAAATTAATATTCTTGTCTAAACATTCCAAAATAAACAATCAGTTATTTGAAAGTAATAAGGCTTTTGATGTCCATCCAACCTTCAAGAGAGGCAATAATGTCATTCTCTTTCCCCCATGCTCCACAACTGAAAGGTATAGGTTGACAGTAGTTTTCTATTGTGACCTCAGGACCCCAAATCCAGTTAGTACCAGAAAATTTCAGGAAAAACTGAGAGATTTTCCACTGGTCTCTACCAACTCAGGAAAACTTTCCACTCTCTTCCTTAGACTCTAAATAGACTGGGATGAGTCTCTTATCCCCAAAGGAGCAGGTAACTGTTCAAACTGTCCAACCACCTTTCAGTTCTTGGAAAACTTTTACCATCAACCTTTTTACTTTTTATGGAACCACTTTCCATATCCATTTTATTTTTCACAATAACAATTAAAGGAAAATAAACTTTTCCAGAAAAAAAACATTAAGTGTCTCAGTATTTTCTTAGTGATAGAGACCCCTGCACCATCTAAACAAAGAAGGGACAAACTTTTGGGACGCGCAAGCACCTGAGAAAAAATACCCCCAAACCTCGCCATTCTGTCGGATAGAGAAGATGAAGAAATCTGTGCCTGAACTCCCAAAAACTATCGAGGAGGGGGATGATGATGTCGTAGAGGTCACACAATTCACGCAACTGTCTTTCTACATTGCACCGTGCAAACCTACAGTGAAAGTGCCAAAAGACTTGAATAAGGTGCGTGCAGGCATCCAAGTGTTGTTGATCCCAGAGAACGTCCCAATGGAGGGGGACATGCTGGCCAAAATCCGTCAGTTACGATTCGATGACTAGGATATCGCAGACGTAGATAAATTTCTAGAGGTCGCACCAGATCTGTATCTCGATCCAGTTCCATATGCAGGAGGTTTGGTGTGCCTTGAACCAAAGAAAGAAATGTTGGGTCTACACAAGGCATACCTCCTCAATATTTTGCAGATCCCTCATTTTGCGCACTGCCCCATTAATGATATCTGTGTCAAGAAGTTTTTAGCCTTAGTACATGATGATGCGCTTTGGTTGGGAGAGCGCATCCCAATTGATGCAAACCTAATTCACAGAATTAAGGGGTTGCAAAACAGAGGGGCAGACCCTATGGCCGATTTCAGAGGAAAAGCGCAAGAAAAAGCGTTGGAAAACAAAATTAAGAAGAAGTTAGATGTTATGCACAAATCCCAGGGATTTGTGTCAGAGTAAATGAAAAACCCAGTAGTCTGTTTTGACACAGTAGTCTTGGCTTGAAAAATGATGCGTAAGTGTAGTCCCAAGGAAGTGCCTACGCATGTGATTGCGCTCGCTGGGAGATGTTAAAAATGGGTCATCTACAATTGGTGAGCGTACCTCTGCAAAGAATTCCTTGAAAATGTGTGCGAAGTTCAGGGGGAGGGCACACATTTTCAGTATGCTTGGCTCTTAATCTTAATCACACTAATTGGGTGGAAAACCCCTGAATATACCCAATTCCCAGAACTTGTAGAACAAATGTGTGAAGATGTGCGTTATGCGACCATGTGCCACACTTCTGACCCTATGTGATCAAAGGAAAACAAGGTCCTTTGAGTCTTATACGATGCAAGCTTATACCAGGCGGTAAGGTCCTCTTCGGGTCTGGTGATAGTCATTCTGCTTTGAATCATGTATCCTAAACCCGCTTGGCACAAATATTCCTCAAACCCAGGATCCAATCCGGACATAGACGCAAAAAAAGCAAATAAAAATAAACAACTTAGAGCATAAAAATCGCTTAGAATGCAAAGGGAACTATTGCGACCCCATGAGGCATATTTATACTTGTGGTGCATCTGCAGCGGCTCCTTTGGCATTAATGAGGTTCCATTACTCACAAAACGGTCCCAAATCTGGAAAAATCCCTTCATTAAATGCACCTTGGACGCTCCTAAAAACGGCAATAATTCTGTCTTATCTAGTTTTTACTGTTCCAATGACTAGTTTTTGACACCTTTGCGCACTAGTTAATCCCCTGGCGCAGATACTGTGTGCGTGTCGCACCTTAGTGTGCATGTATTCCATAGCTAGGTATAACCATTGGCATACCATCCCCCCTAACATAGGCTTGTTGGCTAGGTACTTTAAATCATATTGCGTGGTATACGTCATATCCCTGAGTAACTGCAAGCTTCTTTGACATTCATCATCCCAATGGAATGTCACACCTATGTGGAGAAATCTGGGCATGGGCACGGTTATCAATGCGTACTGGGTAATGCACTTTCTGTAGTATCCCATAAGACTCAGCATGGAGCACATTTGTCTAAATTTTGAGGGGATGGAGGGTACTGCGAGCACGCATGGGCTCCGAACTTCTATTAATTCCAAGTGTCAACAAGACATAGTCTCCCTGATTGGTGCCTTAATGAGCAAAGCCTTACCCATGTTATCGATCCCACTTTCAAAGCCAAATGTAAGAAGGAAGCTATCTATTAGCGTAGACCAGTTGATAGTGCCGTTGCGCAGCTCTGTTTCCAAGTACCATTCAGTTGGCACATTTCCCAGGGTGTGAATAAACATGTGAACACATTCAGGCCTTGGTTTGACACCCCATAGCTGATTCCAATTTTCTAGATGTCTACGTAGATCCTCCTTGCCAGAGTATAGGTATTCTTCTTTAATGACTGGCCATTCAAATCTTAGCTGCATCATCTACATGCATTCCTCCCAATATCCCATATTCTCCTTTGTGTTTCCCACTATCTCACTGGAGTAGCGCGCAAGCCAATATCTAAAGCATAGAACCTCTGTGCTGCCGTCACAGTCCTTTCCAGTTCTCTCGGGAACATGTCTACATCAGTTGAGTCATCATACTGTGGGAAAAAACATACCTCAAATGTGATACATCGCAGATATCTGGTCACACGATTACAACGTAGCGTAGACACCTCATGCAATTGGTTCCACCAATTCCAGATTTCCTCATCAGAGTCTGAAAAACAAGAACTTTCCTTCTCCCACTTAAGAGTTCCATCCGCTGTTTGGTTGATCCAATCCTCTTCGCGCAAGCTTAGATTATAGATTTGGTTGTTGTCATCCCCAATGTGCATAGGGTCTGTATATCGGTGTCCTTCAGAGGGGTATAGAGGGATGGTAACTCAGACTCCATTATTCTCAAATTCCATACTTCGTTTCTTCAATTCTATGACACCATCCATGTCAATAGCCCAATACAATCCCAGCAACACAGGATAGGGATCTGTATCACCCATGATCTCTATCACTTCAAAATCAGCTTTCACATTGATGCCCTCAATACTGACTATGAATTGAGGCAACCGCCCAAGAGGACTGATCCTCTGTTGATTGGCCATGTGCAGTTGGATCGTGGACCATTCCAGCTTGGGTTCGCCCATGCGTTACCATGTCTATTTTTGTAGAACATTAGCATCTGACCCCAGGTCAAGAATTTCCTGGTCCATCTCATACACTCCTATTTGTGCAGTGAGGCACACCTCCCTACCCATTATTTTCTTATTTTTGTAAATTTTGATTGATGACGCGCCATTCTAACATCGGTGGTCCCTTATCTGCGCAGTTATCTATCAATGCTTGCAAATTTTCCACTGCCTTCTTGTTGCATAGTAATTTCATACATGCCTATAGGGAGGGTTTAATCTCTTCATCCCCACCAACACCTTGCAACAGTCTACTTGATGTTAATGCACCGCTCTCCGTGAATTATTTCCGGGCCTCAATGAAGGTTTCTTTTGCGTGCTGAAGATCGACTCCTATTTTATGTTTTGGCGCCTTACGAATCCAAACACCTATGGCTGATTTCTCTCTCTTATCTTCATTGGTAGCTATGCCGCTCCTAGTCACTACGTTCACACTTGGATCCTCCCCATGGGGTTCAACATGCACCATCTATAGATTTTGTGTTGGGGTCTGCATCTTTCTTTCTTGAATCTTAGCAATTAGGATAGGGAAATCTTCATGCACATGATCAAGTTTCCTACAATACCTACAAGACTGGAAACAATAGGATTCGGGCAATCGCACGCATAATGTCAAGCATTTCCGCAATTATAACAAATGACTTGTCGCCTTCCTCAACCCGCTGATCCACCTCCTCGACCCCTTCCTCTGCCCAGAGATCCTCCGCACCCAGAAGGGGATGATGGTGAGAAGGACTCAGCCTGCACCCTGTATATTTCATATTTATCCATCATCATCTCATAAGTGCGACAATGCTGCTCGTCATGCCCTAATGACGAACATAACCTGCAAAACAACTGATTTAGGTCAGGTTGATACTTTCCAATCCTTGGACAATGATCTGTGTCATGCAATCCAACAACCTGACAAATTGTACACCAGACATGGCTCTTCAAGGGGTTGGGACCTCTAGCATTCAAAAAATTGGTGAAAACATGACACTGATCTTTATGGTGCCTGGAAGCTTTGCATTTTATACACCATATCTTTGTGCATGCTTCCTTGCCCTTATCATTGCGCATAATTTGAATTTCCAAGTGCATGGCTTCCAATTGGTTCTGTATTTATTGAGTCCCAAGCGCAAAATATGTTGGTGTAGCCTCCAGTTTCATTGCGACCTCTACAACCTCAGCTAATGTGGCAATGTTTTGCTATCCTAGTGGCTGGTGCAGATGGGGGAGCAACATAACAATGAACCATTATTTATGTTGAGCATCGTCAATGATGAACTCTCCATCCCTGATGACACGATTCAATTGTTGGTATGCTTCCCATACATATTCATTAACCTCCTGATGGATGTATTTCATCTCAATTACCAGCTGTGAGTATGATTTAGGCTTTTTGAACTACTCTTTTAGGGATTTCTTTATCTGTGTCAAGGTAGCATCAAGGTTATCCTGAACATACCTCATGTACCAATCCAATGCTCTATCCTGGAAGGTCGTACTAAGCTGCACTTTCTTGATATCAATACTATGAATCTACTACGCCAGCCACAAAACCTCAGTCACAAACCAGAAGTGTTCGACGTCCTTATTCCTAATGCCCTTGAAATTAGGTAGCTTCATTGATGCGACCATTCCTACTTTTGAGGGGAGGAGGAGGAGAGGGATTGCGCGATGGGGTAGGCGGTCTCTGGTGCGATGAAAAAAGAGGAGTGGATGGGGTAGGAAACAAGCTTAAGGGTCTCTGGTAGAAAAATATTTCTTCGTCAGAATCACTGAAGCTAGTGGTTTCTGGTTTAGGCTCACTATCAGATCTAAGCTTTAGAGGGCTATAAGGGACTTATTTAGATTCTTTGCAGTAAATTTTTCCATTGCGTGTAGCTGAACCCTTCTGATGCATTCAAGTAGCGTGTTTGATCTGGATTTATGCAAGAACGAAACAAAATACACATATAACCATAAATATAAAAATGCAATGGAAATAACACTTCATTTCATTAATATCAAAGAACTAAAATCTGTTTACAGACAAAATGGAAATAAACTAGCTAGGGCGCTGGTAGCTTATGTCTGAGAAGAGATGTGAAGGCTACAACCTCTGAACTCTGTGTTACAATGAGGCTCGAAGGCCTATATATTATTGAGAAAATATGGAAAACCCTAAAAATCCAAAAACCTAACCCTAAGAGATGAAACACCAGAATATGGTCCCCGTCGGGGTAAATTAATACATCAATTTCTCGGGGTCGTAACTTTGACATACTATCTCCGTTTGACGCACATGATACATCGTTAGAAATATCTATCTGAGGACTACAAATGCTAACTACAAATATCAATTCCAAAACGGATTCATATTTACTGGAGAAGAGATTCCCAAAAAACTTCATTTAGGGCCTCAAAATGGCTCCGGAAGTTCAGGGCTCGAAAAACTGCTAAAAATAGTAAATTGTGCTATTATTAAGGAAACTATAAAAAATGAGAGAAACAATGGTGGGGCCCTAAGTGGAATAGGCGAGTAGGCACCAATATCCACCTAGATCATTCCTCCCCCATTAGGAAGCAATGTTCTCCATTGTGTTGAGTTCCTCCATGAGATGAGGAAACTTCTGTTGAACTTGGTCCCTGGTGAACCACTTGCCGTGGTGCAGGAGTTGGCCAGCTTTGACCACATGATACAATTGGATCTTCTGCTAGCGAGTGTTCTTGATTTGCATGTCTATGATACAATCTGTGGTGGTCTGTTCCATAAAGTCTAGGTTTAACTCTGTTGGTGTGAGTTGTTCTGCAATGTTAGAGGTGTCCAGTAGAGGTGGGAAATAGAGCCGAAGGCGGTCCACGTTGAATACTAGGTGCAGACCAAGGAATGGTGGAATACTGAGCTCGAAGGAATTGTTCTCTACACCCTTGGTGATGGTGTATGGTCCATATCGGAGCGGGCGAAGCTTGCGGTGGGGTCTAGTGAGACGCTCCTTCTGCAAATGTAGCCACATTTCTTCGCCCACCTAGAAGTGGTGTGGCACCCGATGTTGATCATGTCGTTGCTTGTACTTAGCATTGGCTTTGTCTAATATTTCATGAACCTGCTGGCGGATGTGCTCAATGTGCTCAATGAAGTTGTTCGCTTTGTTAGCTTCACACTGGACATGAGCCGAATCGGCCTGAGTAGCCACAAATGGCATGGCTACTTCAATGGGACATAGTGGCTGGAACCCCAGGCCCACCTGAACGGGACTGTGGTCGATTGAGCTATGGAGAGCCCCGTTATAACTGTGTTGTACAGAGGTAAGGCTCTAATCCCATGTGTGTGGATGCTTTGAATTTTACATGCGCAAAATGTGTACAATCATCCTGTTGAAGACCTCTGTCTGGCCATCAGTTTGGGGTTGGAAAGCTGTGGACTTGGTGAGCTTTATGTCCAGCATTGACCAGAGGCTAGATAAAAATGTGTTGAGAAACTTGTTGTCCCGATCTGAGATGATACACTATGGGATCCCAAAGTGCACACACACTCGTTCAAAGAAGAGTTTAGCAGTGGCTTCTACTGTGATATTCTTCTTGCAAGCCGACATAGTGGCCATCTTCGAGAATCAATCGACAACCACGAAAACATAGTTGTTTCCCTGCTTAGTAGAAGGAAGGCCCGACATGTAATCCATGGATATGAATTCCCAAGGTCGACTAGGGGTAGGTAGCAGAGTATAGAGGCCTTGCTTCTTGATGGTCGATTTGGAAATGGAGCAAGCAATGCAGGATCTGATGTACTTCCCAACATCATGTCGAAGGTTCGACCAATAGAAATATTTTTGCAGTACTGCCACTATTTTCTCGACACCAAAATGCCCAATGACTCGACTGTAGTGTGCTTTCCAAATCATCTTGGCACACTCGCTTGAATGAACACAAAGGTGTCCTAAGTGACATAACAGTGCATCCTGGAGGTGAAAATTTGGAACTTGTGTACCCTCCAAGAATGTCTTGTATGTGTGGCCGAATTCCGGATCGCTCTTGTTGAGAAGCGACCAATCAAAAGTCTCCTGCCCACAAGAGTTGAGAATGGTGGTTAGCACCACGATCGGTGGTCGGCTGAGGCAATTTGCAACATTATTGGTGTTGCCCTTCTTATACTTGATGTTCAAATGAAATTGTTGTATATATGTGGACCACTTCTGATGGCGATCATTCTACAACTTCCCTTGTGTCTGTATGAACTGCAGGGGTCGGTGGTTTGTGGGGATGACGGTTTCCTTCCTCAAAATGTAATTCTTTCCATTGGCAGAACACCTGCACAATGGAATACATTTTTTTGTCATAAGTGGGGTACTTGCGGACTGTGTCGGACAATGTCTCACTGTGATATGCCACCGGAAGACCTTGTTGAGTAAGAACTGCCCCAATAACATAGTCAGAGGCATTTGTCTCGATCTCAAATGGTTGTTGCAAGTCTGGTAATGTGAGCACTAGGGCAGAATAGAGGCAATGTTTCAATTCTATGAGTGCCTTCTGTTGAGATTCTGAACGAAAGAAATTTTCTTTCGCTCCTCCCTTGGTGACTTGACTCAAGGGCCAAGTGATATGAGAGAATCCCAATATGAACCTGCAGTAGAAATTAGCAAGACCCAGAAAGCTGCGAAGCTCTGTTAGAGTGGTTGGGGCCGACCAATCCCGAATTACTTGGATCTTGGTTGGATCCACACGCACCCCCCGTTCATCAATAATGTGTGCCAGATATTGAACCTGGGTCATGCCAAAATTGTGCTTCTCCAAATCGGCGCACAACTTGTGTTTCCGCAGTGTTTGGAGGACTCGTCGGATGTGGTGGAGGTGCTCTTCCCAAGTCTGGCTGAAGATCAAGATGTCATCCAAGTAAACTACTACAAATGAGTTGGTGAATGGCCGCAAGATGTCGTCCACCAGCCTCATGAAGGTTGCGGGAGAATTCTTCATCCCAAAAGGTGTGGCCAACCATTCAAAAAAGCCCTCCTTGGCTTTGAAGGTAGTCTTCCACACATCGGATGGTTCGTTTGGTACTTGGTGATACCCGAAATTCAAGTCGATCTTGCTGAAATATTTTGCCCATTTGAGTTGATCCAAAAGGTCATCAATCTGTGGGATCGGGTACCTATTCCGGACAGTGATCTTGTTCAGCACCCGATAGTCAATACTGAGTCTCTAAGTTCCATCCTTCTTCTGCACTAACACGATCAGGCTCCCACAGGGTGATGAACTCAGTCGGATGCGCAAACCAAAGTCTCACCCAAAGCATTATGGGGGGTGCTGGAACCAAGTTTCCGCACCGTGAGGGAGAACTTGAGGAGTGGTCCTCGGTAAAAACCCATAGCAAGCTTCTATAGATGCGCACATAGATCCTGCGCAAGCATAAACATAATACTACATAATTGTTATCACTTTGGCACAGATAAACAAAACAAAAGCCAATCCAAATCACAACACATCAAAGGCTTAAACATATCTATAATGTTTCGGCATTTAATTGTAAGTTATCCACAAAACTAGTGCAATAGCTATAACAGAATGCAGAGACAATATCACTAAAATAGGGTTTTCTCAACGCAGACAACAGATCAGAACTAGATCTCGCTCTTACTTAACAGAAGTCATTGTTCATGCATAAACACATCAATTAGCTATGCACATTCATCAGTAAGCAAACAAATAGTGCGATCTCATTAAATCATAACAGTAAAATAGCACAAATGCATAACATAGGAAGTTCGCCAAAACAATTCCTTCTATTAATTCTTTAGATATGTCAATACATCAACTTCCTTCATAAACCCTTATAAAATCCTTACTATCCCTTTCGCGCACACAACCAGTGGAGTCCATGCACAGAGAATACTAGGTCTTCGCGCATACAACCAACAGAAGCCTTTTACCCAACCCAAAATCCAAAACCCTTATAGATGCATATATTATCTGAATATCATTATATCAAAGCTTTCCCAAACTACTAAGCTTAGACAAATTGCTCCCTATTTATAATATTCTTAGCACACAGATACTATGGTCTCAAACCATGGTTTGAGACACATAGTTTACATTTAAGCTTAATTATATCCCAAAACTGGGGCAAAAATCTCTTTCGCTACCCCTGCACAGTGCACACATATAAACATACACAAAAAAGAGCATTGAAGCTTGTGCCTCAGGGGACCCCGCTCCAACACGCAGGTCCTCGTCTCCATGGGTAACCTATGCAGTTCCAACAAAATAAACTTAAGGAACCCTGGGTATGACTTGATTGCTATTTTTTTTGACATGCAAAACTCACATTTGAGTCTTTATCCCTGTTTTCCCATACTGACTTTATTTCCTTATTTCCCGTTAAAGAGTTTGTTGTCTCCTTTTTATTATCATCTTGCTGCGAGGTCCAATCGCGCTATCATAATTTTACCCTTATAAATCCATGCTCTTTTTCTTTCGTCTCTTACTGCCCTAACCTTCGAAATTTCCTCCCTCCTTTCCTCTTGTTACTTCAAAGTAAAAAAAACCGAATGTGGACCTCAGGTTGTCTCACGTGCCACGCTGGAGATGAAATGGGTATGTGCACATATATATACACTGAAGTAAAAAGAAATTATTGTGGACCGTGGTTGTCTTACGTGCCACGCTGGAGATGAATTGGGTATGTTCGGGCCTTCTTGGCAGTAGAAAACTGTGTGAATCATAGTATTTGTCAGGCATACGTTAGCAAAACTTTAGTGGTTTTAGAAAACTGAAAACTGCTTTGCAACACCCGCTTGGGTGGTTTTTGGAAATGTGAGAGAGGGTGTCGCAATCAACATCAATGGTTGATTGTGTGATGTGTTGTTTTGATTAAATAGCCTTGTGACACCCCCTTGTCGTTTAAGGTTCGGGCATGTGAAGCTGTCACAATTCCGTTAGATGGAGCGTGGACTAATTCGGGTATTTGATGATTCTGGAAGCTACATAAAAATTACTTGGCTTGCATTGATCGTTATGAAAATTACCGAGTGTTCTCGGCCTCAGTATCAAAGAATTCAATTTCTATAAACCCGTCGTTATCCTCTTGACACCGAAGGTGTTCTCTCTATGGAGTTAGTTTATCAAACATTTTTTACCCCACCGAGTAAGAACAATTTATTTTCTTCCTCTTTTATCCAAACAATTTTGAACACGTGGCAATGGCGCGGGTGCGTTCTTTTCACCAATGGCCGAGGGCTGCCAACAAAGACACCTTCAGGAGCACTTGGAAGTCCTCTCGGGGTTGGATGACGAAATGGCTTAGCACAGTGCGAGGACTGTGTATGTCAAACAATTCTGGTAGGTAAATTTTGCAGCGAGTATTGTTTCATTCTTAAAGAATATTACAATAATTTTCCCAAATTCTAGCAAATTTGTTTAAGAAGGCATTGCTCTGCCATTTAGATTTTCATAGCAGTGTCTCCAAGATGAGTTAATGGAATCTTGGTAATATATTTGTCGAAGGAAGCATTTTTGGTCGACTATTTTTCCACATTGCCACTTAACAAGCTAAATTATAACATGTTTATGAAGTTGAAATGTCACGAAGACACAATTTTAGGAATTTATGAAGTCTTTTGATCTCTAATTAACACTGTTGCTGAAATATCCAAAAATGTTGGACTTTCTAAATTCAGTCTCAAGTTTATTTGTAATTATGTGCAGTGCATGGAGCCTCACAAAACAAGAAATTGATAGCATCTTCGGAGCTTGTGAAAGAAACGCAAAATGGCATTGACCGAGTGAAAATCCTCGAAATTTGTGTCATTTTATCTGTGTTTTGATTGAGTGAAATTATGTGATTATTGTGGAGTTTTATCGTCACAGTTTCATAATTTAAGTTAAATTATACAAGGATATATGCAATTTCTTTTTACTGCACATCCATTTCACTTCCAAAATCATTTTTACAAGAGATTTCATTGCTCAAAAGTCCTGCATCACAGAAATCAACTTTAAGAAAAACATTTTTAAATTTTAATTTTAATTTATTTTTTTATTTTCAAAGAGGGAAAAAAGTTTTTCATATTATATGAATAAACATCACATGATCTCATAGTAACAACTATAACAACTATATGCATTTGACAATATTCTGATTACTATATGCTTTTGACAGTAATCACCAGAATAAGTTCTAGCCATTGCCAGCATTGACTATTACATGAAGTATCATATAATATATTCTCGGGGATACTACTTCATTATTCTTCTTTAAAGTGTGGATGAAAATTATAACATTTCTTGACCTTTTTTATTGTGCTTTCACTTGGTAAAGGATTATTTACTAGAAGTGAAAAGCTCAATTTATTAAGTCTTCCTCAATTTATATGACATTTTAATACATTTTGAAATTTGTTTTAGTGTATATTGAAACTTGGTTTAATATACACTGTAGATTTAAATATGTAATCTTTATTTTGGAGAAATATATGAAATTTATTTGAGAAATATGTAATCTTTATTTTGGGAAATATATGAAATTTATTTGGGAATCAACTACACAGGGTCAAAGTATGAAGAAAAGAGGCACAATTATCGAACCAAATGCCACAAGGTGTAAGCCATAATAATGTCTTTTTGAAAGCCATGCTACTATAATTGGTATAAACAAATGGAACCCAAGTTTTCACTGGAATAGTTGAGCTTCCCGGCAAAGCATATGTTATGTAATCTTTATTTTGGGGAAATATATGAAATTTATTTGGGAATCAACTACACGGGATCAAAGTATGAAGAAAAGAGGCACAATCATCGAACCAAATGCCACAAGGTGTAAGCCATAATAATGTCTTTTTGAAAGCCATGCTACTATAATTGGTATAAACCCAAATGGAACCCAAGTTTTCACTGGAATAGTTGAGCTTCCCGGCAAAGTATATGTTATGCTAAAAATTTTGAAATCAATGGTGAATCCTAGGTGACAAGACAAAAGTAGGTGACACACATCACAATCATTATGGGTTGTGTACAACAAATACTTACTTGAAAAAAAAAAACTAGCATTTATTATGAGCAATAAGATCAAATACCATTTGTTGATGAAATGATGATAAATTATATCAGTTTGGTGATGATAGACAAATAAGGGTTCTGATAAACAAAGCCTATGTCACACAAACCTGATGTCATCCCTAACTTGGGTATACCCTTAATATCAAGTCGTTGTAACTTGCATTGCCTACTCTTTCAAATCCTCATGCTACCACAACCATGGCTCTTGTCGCTGCCTTGGGTTCTTCATTCCCATTCATTTCTGATCCTTTTATTGCTCGCCCTTTCAAGTTGGCTTTTTGGAATCCACCCACTTTAGCAATAATATCAAATACCATTTGCCGATGAAATGGTGATAAATTATATCAGTTTGGTGATGATAGGCAGATAAGGGTTTTGATCAACAAAGCCTATGTCACACAAACCTGATGTCATCCCTAACTTGGGTATACCCTTAATATCAAGTTGTTGCAACTTGCATTTTCCACTCTTTCAAATCATCATGCCACCACAACCATGGCTCTTGTCGCTACCTTGGGTTCTTCATTCCCATTCATTTCTGATCCTTTTATTGCTCGCCCTTTCGAGTTGGATTTTTGGAATCCACCCACTTTGTTCCATTCAAACTAATTAAAAAAAAAAAACATTATGTTGTTCGAAAACGTGTAGAGGTTGAGTTGAGTTGAGTTGATGCCTATAATAGAATAGTTTCTGAATGATCATTAATTAGAGGGTATTTTTGGTTTGATTTTAAAAACAAACATCTCTCAACGGGCACATACAAAATATAATTAATTTTTATTAGTATTTTGAGTGTAGTTTGATATTCACATCTCTCCACGGGCACATACAAAATATAACTAGCATACCCCCGAAGCTGGAGAAGGAAACACTGAAGAGAAAACATTTAACTAGACATTTAATTAGTGTGTTGTGTCATGTTTTCAAGGTTCAAATTTATTCCGCAACATTTTTAAGAACAAATGTGTCATGGATATTCCTTTTTTTTATGATTTCCTACCTTATTTTAATTAATTTTCCTACTTTGTGCTTCTTTTTTACCTATAATTATTTCTACATTAGAGGAAGAGACACAAAAGAGAAACATTGTGCTATAAGCAACCCCAAGTATGTGTAACTTAAACCTTTACAATAAACCATTAGTTACATGTTTACATGTTAATTTTTAAGATGTTATTGACAATGCCTTCTACCATTGTGTACATAATTATATTTTTCAAAACATAGAAGAGTAGACATTAGTGATCCCTTCCTATCGTAACATAGAATGATAAATGGTTGGGGAAGCAACAAATAATATGCACTTGATTAGTCCCTAGATTCTATATTATTTGTTTGGAGAATCGACATTCATTGGTTTCTTTATGAACTCGATTACAAATATGTTTGTCAAGGAATGCAATGATATGAATGTTAGGATATTATTCACTATAAGTAGTATGTGTGTATTTACCTTGGATAAGACATTAATTTGTTTTGCATCACACTCTCTTTCACTCCATCTAAAACTATGCACATGTATTTTTCCTTTTGATTTAATTTTATTGTTTCAAAGCTTTCTTTTCTTACAAGAGACACCATAATTTCACAAACTCAAGCTAAATAACCTAAACATAAAACTCAAGAGAATCAAAGACTAGCATGTTAAGTTAGTATTACATGTAAAACTAAATTATCTACACTTTGTTGATTTGTTACATACAACTAAATACTTCATTGAAGGATAAGATAAATTACTAGATAATTTAGACTCCACTCATAGATAACTATGAGTCTATCATCACTCTCCAATACATTGTCTTGAGTCTCATCATAGAATCCATTCATTTACATCATGGTATTCACAAGAGGGAGTTAGAAAGAGTGTAACATCATGATATTCACAAGAGCGAGTTAGAAAGAGTGTAAGTGTCACAATGAAAGTAATAATAAAAGAAATCACAAATATATGTACAAAATACTAACAAAACATGAAGAACAATAATTTTCTAGACTAACAAATTCATAGATTAAATAAGAAATTTGTGTGACACAAAAATTTCCCAATGTTTAAGTTTGATAAATGAAATAATTGGGATACTCTCCATGAAAATGAAATAATCTTAGGACTTGGCACAAAAATTAATTTCCTATAAACTATTTAATTTTATCAAAATAGATATTATTTTAAAACACTAAAATGTTAATATAAGAGAAATTGTCAATAATAAATAAATAAATATAAAATTACATATATATATATATGTATGACTAATTTATATCATCTTAATTTTCTTAAGAGATAATTATTTTCATAAATTTGATCTTTATAAATATTTCATAAATATAAAATTTTAATTAAATCAATCACTTTTAAAAAGCTAAAATATAGTTTTGATTAGCTTTTTTTTTTTTTTTTACAAGAACGGGTATGGATTTATATTAGAATTTGGCCAAAATGCCTTTCACCGGTTACATTTGATCGGGCATAGCCCTTAAACTTTCTTCCACTAACTGATTAAAGGCCCCAAAACTTGGGAAACCGCAAGATTTACTCGAGACTATCGAGTCTATCTCCATTATTTTCCCTATCTTGAATAGACAAACAAACTGATTCAGTAAAATGCAGAAAAACATGACAATCTTTATGGAATGGAATCCCAGTTCTCAATTCCGTCTGCCAAGAGATAGCCAGCGGGAAGTGGAACTACCCTGTTGGCTTCCAAATCAGCAGCTTTATTATTTTCCCTCAAAACGTGGAGGAAGGTTGTAGTCCGGAAAGATTTCACCAGGGTTCTGATTCTTGAAATCACTCTTGCTAGTCTAATGTCTGCAGGAGAGGAATCCTCCACTAAGACTTTGATAATGGATTGAGAATCTCCTATAATACTGACATCTGAGAGACCAATAGCCTTTGCTTGCTTAAGACCTTGCAAAAGTGCCAAGGCTTCAGCTTGCATGCTGGTAGACTGCCCTAGTCCCCAAGCGAACTTTGCCACAGTTATGCCCTCTTTATTTTTTATAATTCCTCCTGCCCCAGCCAATCCAGGATTGCCTTTCGCTACTCCATCGAAGAACAAAGAGAATCTGGATTGCCTGAGGAGCAAATCCGATAGATCATTCTCCTTCCCTCTGAATTGCCACTCTTTTATGACCTTGTGATGCCTTGTTTCGCCAGAGAATTGGAGGTCCATCGAGGCACCCCATTCTAAGTCTTGCTGGCTCAGATTCAAATCCGGCAAATGTTCCCCCAAACTTTCTTTCCAAAGACATTTTGTTTTGGTGATGATAAACTGTGGATTTAGACTTTCATCTCTGAAAACTCTTCTATTACACTCGAGCGAGATTTGCCAGCAGACAAATTTCGGCAAGGAGAGCCATGCAGCTTTGAAATTTTCATTTTTTGGGAGCGTCTCTGGGTAGTAATTCCTCCAGTTTGCAAAAAGATTGGATATAGACATGGGTAAAATGAAATCAGATTTCCAGTAGCTCAAAAGGCCATGCCAGATTTCTCTTGAAAATTTGCAGTCCAATATGATATGCTGGGCGTTCTCCTCACTATCACAGCATAAGTGGCATCGAGAGGGACCATGAAATCCTTTCTTCTTCAATCTATCTGCTGTTAAAATCCCTCTGTGGCATAACAGCGAACAAAATGAATCAACCTTAGGCATGGATTTGAAATTCCAGATCTCGTTCCACACAGCAGGATTAGGAGGGACGTTAGGACGATCATGAAGGCATTTATATCCCTGCGCAACCGTGTAAAGCCTTGGGGCGGCTCCCCAACCACGGGCATCCTTCTTACCCACGCGCAGAGGCGCCATACCGTTTAACAAAGAAGGAGAAGATCACGTGCTTGAGACAGCTCAGGAGGGACGGGAGGGAGTCTCCAACGCGGCCAGTTTCTGCCTTCCCATTGTGAAATGTCCCAAAGAGTAATGCAACCTGCGTTGTCCAACCACAACCGCAGCGCATGCAGAGAGCAATGGGACGATAAAGGAGGGTGCATCATAATGTTATCGTCCCATATCTTAATTTCTTTGTCGTTTCCTGGAATCCAATACGCTCTGTCTCTGATTAAAGGGGCTGCTTTGTGACAGAGTTTGATCAGCTGCGAGCCTGTGGTGGGTAGGGCATCCAGACATCTCTTCCTCTTTCCCATGAAATATTTCCTCCATAGAGCTCTTTGTGCCCAACCTGGATGTGGTCCAATGATTCTCCAGAAGATCTTGGCTCCCATGGCAATGTTTTGGAGGCTGAGATCTTTGAAGTTAAGGCCTCCTTCGCTCTGGGGCTTGCAGATTTTCTCCCAACTTACCAAAGGGATTTTCCTGTCATTGTGATTGCCCCCTTTCCAGAAGAACTTGCGAATGAAGGCTTCCATTTTTTTTATGATGCCTGAAGGGGCAAGAAGTACAGAGAATTGAAAAATGGGGAGGCTACTGAGAACAGATTTGATGAGGACAGTTTTGCCGGCAAGATTTAACCATGAGAATCCCCAAGCTTGGATTTTGGCCTTAAATTTGTCCAACAAAGGAATCCAATCTCTGCTGTATGCCAATTTGCGGAAGATGGGGAGGCCCAAATAAGTAAAGGAGGACCAGTTGAGGAAGGCAGTAAAGCCTAGAATTCTTGAAATGGCAGAAAGGGAGGAAGCAGAGATATTCCAGCAAAAAGCTTTGCACTTACCTTTGTTTAAATTGTTGCCTGTAGCTTCACTGTAGTTGTCCAAGACCTCCTTGAATCTTAAAGCAGATCTGGCAGAGGCAGCCCCTAACAAGAGGGTATCATCCGCAAACAAGGTGTGGTTAACATTTTTAACCCCTCTGGCTATATTGAGCCCCAAGATCTCTTGGTCAACCAGTTTCTGATCCAGGTAGAAACTCAGGACAGAAACATGAAGGACGAAGAGGAGCGGAGAGAGGGGGCAACCCTGCCTAAGCCCTCTTGAAGCTTTAAAAAAACCAGCTGCTCTCCCATTCACCAGGGGGGCGATCCAAGGATCAGCAATACAAGCACGGATTCATTTTAAAAAGCCCATTCCAAAGCCAAATTTTTTCATGACTTCCCAAAGAAAGCTAAGTCTGACTCGATCAAATGCATTAGCCAAATCTAATTTAATTACCATACCTTTCTCATTGCGAAGCTGGCTCGAGTGAATCGCCTCTTGCACAAGGATGAAGTTGTCAGCAAGTTGTCTCCCCTGAACAAATCCGCCTTGGTTCTCCGGGATGATGGCTGGAAGGATACCTTTTAGTCTGTTGGCAATAACCTTTGTGATTAATTTGTATCCAATATTACAAAGAGAGATGGGGCGGAACCGATTAAATTCTTTAGCACCCTTTTCCTTGGGAATGAGGGCAAGAAAAGCTGAATTGGTGCTGCCCCCAATTTTTTGGCAATTTTGAGATTTCAAAATCATTTTGTAGAGGTCTTTCTCCACAATCTGCCAGCAGGTTTGAAGAAATCTTGCAGTGAAGCCATCCGGGCCTGGGGCTTTGTCAGGCTCCATGTCGGAGAGAGCTTCTTTTATTTCTTGTATAGAGATCTTCGCTTCAAGCTGTTGATTCATTGAAGGTGAGATCCTAGGGGGAACCACCTCCAAAAATTTAGAGTATGGGTTCGTCACGCCCTCTTCTCTATACAGGTTTTGAAAGTGATTGAAAGCTGCTCTCTTTATGCTATCAAAGTCTTTGTGTGTCAAGTTGCAATCTTTGATTTCTGCGATAGAATTGAAGCTCTTTCTGGCTTGAGCTTGTTTGTGGAAGAAGGCAGAATTTCTGTCTCCTGCTTTAAGCCATAAACTCCTAGACTTCTGTCTCCAATGCTCTTCCTCCGAAAGGCAAGCTTTATGGAAGATTTGCTGGAGCTCAGCTTCCTTGTCTAATACTTCTTTAGTGATTTCTACATCTTCACTTTGGGCATGGTGCTGGGCAAGATTGACTTGGGTCTGCTTTCTCTCTTTTGCAGGGGAGGGAAGAGATTTGGCCCAAGTTTTAAGAATCGCTTTCAGTCTTCTAAGTTTTTCTTCCCAAATGAAGAAAGAAGAACCTTTCACTGGCGTATTCCAGCAGTCCTGAACCAAATTTAGAAACTCTGGTTCCTTGACCCAAAGAGGGTTGAATCTGAAGGGGATGGGGCCAAGATCTTTGTGGCCCAACATCTCAAGCAAAATGGGCTTATGATCTGAAACACTGCATGGGAGGATATGCAATCTGAATTCTAAGCCCAGCAAAAGGAAGGAACTCTGCACCAAACATCTATCAAGTCTAGCAGCAATATGACCAGGACCTATTCTTTTGTTAGACCAGGTGTACTTACCATTTTCTGGGGGGATATCTAGCAGATCCCAGTCCTGCATGAGGTCTTCCACCCATTCCCTTGCAGGGTCCCTTATGATTGTGCCTCCTCGCTTTTCCTCCATGCGCAAGGTAAGGTTTAGATCACCTACAACAATGATGTTTTCCAAGTTTTCTGACTCCGACAGATGTCTGATGGAGTCCCAGCACTCCCTTTTCTCCCCTATATTTGTTGGAACATAGACATTGAAAACGCTGACAGCCTCCCTCGAGTCCAAAGGCTGGAGCTTCAAAAACAACCAGTGGGTGTTGTGCAGCTCGGTGACCAGCCTATACTTGAGAGGGTTCCAGAGAGAGCCCAGTCCCCCAGAGGCTCCCCGTGCTGAAACTGCATGACCGTTGCTTCCTTTCCAAAAAAATTTACTGATTTGGAGAAACTCCTTGTCCTCCATTTTGGTCTCCTGAATCAGAAGAATGTCTGGGGCTTCTCTTCTTATAAGGCTTCTCGTTGCTTCTTCTTTCACTTTGCTCCCCATTCCTCTGCAGTTCCAGGAGACAATCTTCATCATTTATTTTTATGATGATGGGCTCCCTTGGAGCCCTGCGCTTGATTTTTGATCATCTTCAGATTTTTGCCAAGGAGTTTCTCCAGAGTGGGTTGACTACCCTGAAACTTGTCTTTGTAAGTTTCCTGATCTCTCTTTTCTCTAGCAGATTTGCGGCCCCTTGCAGATCTTCTGACCGATGTCTGCGTATCTCGTATTTCTCCATCCTCCTCAGACTCCTCTGAGTCATGTTCCTCCTCGAGGCTTCTATTTGCTTATCCTTGTTTCTTGCCGTGGTGCTTTCTTCAGGTCTGGCTTCTACTAAAGTCATTTTTTCTAATGGTTTATCTTGCCTATCTTCTTCCTGAGGAGTCTCTTCAGCAGAGCTTAAGACCTCATACCTATTTTCTTGACTTTTTGGCGGGGGAACATTCTGGGTGGAGGCGGGCTGGGGGCCATGAACCCCAGATTTCTTGTGAGATGTCTTTGGCCTCTTGACCTGGTTCCAGCCATCTTCCTTTCCTTTCTCTGCTTCCCCTTTGTTCGGACACCCTCTTGCAAAATGGCCATAGATGTGACATTTACGGCATTTGAAAGGGAGTTGCTCATAGTCCAGCACTTGCACATGCGTCCAATTGCCAACCTTTAATTTGATGGCCTCCGGAAGCCCCACCTCTAAGTCCACCTCGACACAGATTCGGGCGCAATCGTACTGATCGTTGTTGTTTGCTCTATCAATGAATTTTCCCAAAGTATTACCTATGTGCTTGAGGGACTCCCAGTTCCAACAATGCACTGGAAGATTAGGGAGTCGAACCTAGACAGGGACAGCCGTTGGGACATCCACGGCCGGATCAAAGTCAGGGGTCCATTTGTTGAGGTAGAGGCCCTGAGGTCCCATGAAATAGGGCCCATTCCTGAAAATCAGGTCTTTGTCCTCCTTTGTGTTGAACTCAAACAGGAAGAAGCCTCTGCCCAGAAAATAAGAGGTGACTTTGTTCTTGATCAGTGGAACCCAGTTCTTGACGACCCAGTTTTCCGTCGATTTTGGTGAGGGCCAAAGGCCCGTGAATTGACCCACCAGGGCACGATCTGCCAGGGACAAAGCGACCTGGATCGGACCCTCAGGAGGGAGGTTTACCTCCGGAACATCGTCGAGCCTTTTGACGAACTTAGCGACTTCGGACTTCTTCTTTTTGGGCAGCGAAGCAAGTAGAAAGGAGAAGGCTGCTTCAGCGTCCGGGGATGGAGCTTGCGAGGGACCGATGGGCGAGCCTTGGGCCTCCATGGGAAAGAAGGTCAAATCAGGAAAAGCGATCTGCACCAAGCAAATACAGGAAGCGAGGCATCTCAAGTCCGGGATGAAGAAGAAGGGGATCCGATCAGATCCTGCAAGAAGAATCTCCAAGGACGCAGATCCAAGCAGATCTGACAAAAGATCAAGAGACCCAGAGGTCGGGAGGACCAGGGTCAGAGGCGGAAACGGCCGAGAGGGCAGAGCCCAGTTTCAGGCTGCGCAGAGCAGGTTGCAGCAGGCTCCCGTGTATTCAATCTTGTTATAGTTTTGATTAGCTTTAATAACTATTTTAATGTTCTTTAAAAAAGAATAACATTTTTAATTCATTTTCAAAGCTCAAGAAGCCTCTAACCTAAGATGGTTAACCAAAAGTCGAGAAAGCAATGACAAGAAGAGTTTTTCATGCAGCAACAGATAGTATATACTTAATGTGTATGTGTTCCACAAAAGCAGAAGGTATTACACCGTGTTCAAACTCAACATTTCTGAAAATATGGCCACATATCTGCAGGTGTCTAGGATTTCGAAATTTGGTTTTATTATGATTTATTATAATTCTAAACTCTCAAAACATATTAAGAATATAATTTATATGAAATTTATTAAAAATGTGATCTAAAGAATAATAAATCTCATTTCATGAAATCCACACCATAAAAGTGTTTTATATGAAATTATTAAAATTGTGATCTAACTTTATGTAAATAATAATAATTCTTATTTCATGAAATCCGCACCATTAAAGTACACCACGGTCACAACTAACAAATATTTAAAATAATTACAAAAAGTTTTAATAATTTGTGAATTAATAAAAAGGCATAGACCTTGAAACTGTTTTTAATACATTTGTTTTTCATATTGATTTAAAATGGAAGATAAAAGAATTTTATGATTTAAACACCAAGATGGAAATATAATTTTCTCAAACAACGACATGTATGTTCAAATTGGGAATTGGCGCATGTCTTGGAGCAACCTGTTGGAAATGACAATTAGCAGTTCTAATGAGACAGATGGACACAATTTTTTTGTTCATTAACGAGACAAGCGAAAATGAGGAAGGAAGGTTTTTGTTTGAGCCAGATGGGTTAATGCTATGTTTGAATTTGACATAACTTGGTTGAAATGACAATTGGGTTGTGTCCTTTCTGGGTCGAGATAGGCTGATGGACACAGAAAGGTGAGGTTTATGTTAACCAAAGGGCGCGAGATCAAATCAATGTACAAGCAATGTCAACAGGATTTTTGCATACAACATCATGTAATATATATTTAATGTGTATATGTTCTGCAAAGAACAAAAGATATTACACTGTGTTCAAGGTAGACGTTGCTGAAGGTATCCCCACATGATCTAGAATATGCAGGTTGTCTCTTCTGTTTTAGGATTTTGTATATTTTGGATTTTTCTTCCAGTTTTATATTCCTTTTAGATTTCTATGGCCATCTCTCAAAAGGAATCAATATGAAAGGTGAAAGGTATACGCTGGCATATCTGGTTTCATCTTATATGCTGACATGGCCTTTTTCGGTAAGCATATCTGGTTTCATCTGGTTTTTACAATCTTAAGTATAAAGGAATGCATTAGCTTTTTTTCAACGTATGCTGGACTGTGAATGTCTGTCCCATACTGTGAATTACGTGTCTGGTTTATTTGTCTGGTTTATTTTTCGTGCAAGTGTCTACCTATCAAGCCTGAGCTAGAAGGGGTGAGTCGTTACTTTGATTTATTCCCCTCAAATTCAGAGCTCTACCTACGGTTGGTCCTGATATTGAGCTAGAACGGATACTGCCTTATCTTACCAAGAAAAGGTGGATGGTCCAGATCCTGAGCTAACAGGTTATCGAGCTCTGCTCAAGGACTGGCAATAGTTTAAGGATTTTTTTTGGTACATGGGCTGATGAAATAGCCAGGCACACTGTTGAGGGCATTTACTCGCAGATCAACCCACTCATATGGAATTGGAAGCTTCTCCTCCTTCCCCTGCATCATTCGACTTCCTGTACTTATACCACATCATTTGGCTTCCTATACTCATACTACATTGAAATTGAGATTGACATGTCACCGGGGAGGGTTATCTTCTAGTCATGAGTTGTCCGATTGTTAGAGATTGCTTGCCGAAAGTAGTGGTTTAGATACATGTGTAGATGGTCCACGAATTGGGATGCGTTTATTTAACTGTATTTTTCAAACATTAGAGGAAAAGGCGTCTGAAAATGTTGCTTTTGTGTCCCACTGTTTGAATGCTTTAAACACATGCATATATTCACAGATCTAGTGGCTCAGTCCCATCATCTCAGAGGAGGGATCAGACAAACAACCCTTAATCTCCTCTTTCTCTGCGTGTAGCGAGGTGCAACAAAGCCAAAACGGAAAACTGAATGTGTGTTTCATTTGCCACATACGAACCTGAGGATGGATGCGACATTGATGATGCAGTAACCCACATGCCGAGAGTGGCTTTTGTGCTAGAGAATAGAAATAACATAAACGTCGCCATTATCAAGAGCCAAGAACAATCATGGGTTTGTGTGCTTACTATGTGGCTTCAAGCTCATGTCTAATGCTCATATTCTCTGTTTATCTCGTTTTCAAATAATAAAAAAATGCCTGGCATTAACGAATTATATCGGTTATATGCAGGTTGTAGTGTTTGCAGTATGGAAAGGGATTTCTAGTGTAGACAAGCCAACTCTGTATCTATCAGAGTTATAGAAATCAATATTTTTCCTTCACAACGTATAATTTGGTCGCGGATGGGTGACACTAATTAGTTGGTCTGCATTTTCCATTTGGTTGGTGGGATGATCAAACAACGACGTTCACCAAGGGGATGAAGTGCACAGTGAGAATAATGGATTCAAGGTGGTTTCGCTTAACTTGCGGGGAGATCAAAAAAGGAATTCCGTTTGCGCAGTTATTGGGTGACATTTTTAGCCTCCTGTGGACAACCTGAATCCGCAGGAACTCCTGCAATAACCCTCCATGGTGACATCCTCAGAGGTGAGCACCCAGCACCCAAATCGATAGAATGCAAAAAAGATAATGACACTTTTGACCTGAACCCACAGGAGCTCCTGCAAGAGCCCTCCATGGTGACATCCTCTGAGGTGAGCAACCCAGCACCCAAATCGATAGAATGCAAAAAGATAACGACACTGTTGAGATCTTGACACTTGTTGAGGATGATGAATCTTAACAGTGTCCTCAACTACAACTCCATAATAGAATGCTTATCGGCTGAACTCCATAATAGAATGTTGTGAAAGTTTCTGCTGCTGCTGCTTCCACTTTGATGTTCATGCTCTTCTTGGCCATCTCTCTGACCACCATAGCTTCCGCCTCGTCCTCTGCCTCTCGATCGACCTCTGCCTCGACCTCTTGAAATATAAACTTGACTTTTGAAAGCAGTTTCTGAAGTGGAATCTTTATTTCTGTCTATCCTTGCCTCATGCGATAGAAGTAATCCCATTAACTCATCAACTATCAATTTTTCCAAATCCTTCGCCTCTTCTATGGCTGCTACCACAACATCAACCTTGGTAGACAAAGATCTAAGAACCCTCTCAATCATTGTTCGATCTTTAATATCTTCACCATAGATTTTTAACTGATTGACGACATACGTGACCTTATTCATGAAGGAATCAATGTCCTCTGTCTCTTTCATCTGCAGACTTTCAAAATCTCTCCTGGTATTCTGCAATTTAACAATATTAACTTTGGCCATACCTTGATAGCTTGTCGCCAAAGTTTCCCATGCTTCCTTTGCTAAAAAAGTTATCATTATCTTCTGGAACACTGCTCGGTCCACTCTTTGCTGGATAAGAAGCAACGCTTGTGCATTCTTCCTCTTGTCTTTCTTCCATTGCTCTCTGTCTGCATTACTGAGGGCTCGTTCTTCTGCGTCGTTCTGAGATTCTGCAAACCCAAACTTGACATGATCCCAAACATCATGTGCTTTTAACATGGTCTCCATTTTAATAGCCTACACATCATAATCTTCCCAGTGAAAGATGGAAGTTGTCGCTGAAAACTTGATGTGGCCATCTAGCTTCAAAAAATCTTCTCTGAAAAAAAAACCCTAAATTTCTCTTTTGCTTTTAAAGACTTTGCAAAGCTCCTTTAAAAAAATCCCTTTTATTTTTATTTATATAATAAATCCTTTTATAAAAGAAATTTATATATATATATAAAAAGCTTTGATAATAACCTTCTCCTTTTTTAAAAAATATTTTAAGAACCTTTAAAAAAAAATATTATAAAAATACTTCTTTATAAAAGCCCTTTTATAAATGCTCCTCTTTTCAATCTTTAAAAGTAGTCGTATATCAAAGCTTGTCTGCCTGTAAATACAACAAGACCAATTGTGCACCCATTGACGCCAAGAAACTGCAGACTAACCCCGATTTGAGAGAAATCTTAAGGCTCACGAAACTTTCGCAGTTTTTGAACTAAAAAGTTGCGGACCTCCGCGTGTGTTGCACTGAAAACGTGCGGACCTCCACGTTTGCAATTTTTTTTTTTTATAAATTTCTTGGCCTTCTTCTCTGGCTCTGCTCGCCCACAGAACTTCTAATCCTTCCTCAGCTCTGATACCAATTTGTTGGATAAAGAGAGGATTCAAACACACAATAACACAAGTATTTCACACATGAAACATAAACGAGCTACGACTCTTCTATTAATCAACAATCACTCTAAATCACAATGAATACAATGAACCCGGTGAAGGTTATTTAACCTAAATTGACATGCACACACTCACATAACTCAACTTGATCAACTCTCACTTAACTCACTCACTAAATATATCTATCACTCAACTCAACTAACTCACTTAATTGATTGTCTAACAATGCATGCGGGAGGTAATTACATATTTCAACAATAACATGCCACTTCTAGTTGAATAGGAATATTACCCAACAATCTAGCAGTAGTAATTACAATCAGAACCCGGCATACATTCTTTATGATTCCATGGCTATAAAGAGCCAAGAAGCCACATTCCATTACATCATGTATCTCACAAGATCAGGGTTGAACACAGTGGATCTTGATTCAATCACTTCATTCGACGTTTATGACAGACCTTTGTTGAACATATTGTAAAAAATACATCACTCTCACGTGGTCTATGATCACCATGGACGTATTTTCCTGTGACAATAAAGCTAGCTCAATTTCCATGTCAGTTATGAAGTTATTTGGTATTTTATCTGTTGTTTGTTTGATGTAGGTTTTGCTGGTTTGCCACAGTGATGGAGAACTGAGCTTGACACATGCAATCCATGTATTTGGCCATAATATTTTTGTAGCAGTTTATGTTGTTTCCGCCATGTTGTCTCAGACCTCAATGTCTAGCGTGTTGAACTTATGAATCCAAAGCAAGACACTGTTATTTGAAGTTGTGATAGGAGCTTCAAAGATTACTTTAAAGGCCCACCCTTGGGTTTTTTTTATATGCAAGTTTGAATTTACATTTTATAAGTGTAAAATACAGATAAAATCTATGTAGGCATACTATATTATATTAATCAAGAGGATTACATATATACATGAAGTATAGTCTCAAGATAGGAAAACTATCTTGGACGCACAATAAGGTGGTTGAAAGAATATCTCAACCACACACCAAACTAGGAATATTTAGATTTAGCTAACTCCTGTGATATAGGAACAAACTCCTTACATAGATAGTCAACACCGCAGACAAGTAGGAATTACATAGACCAACACACCCCCTTAATGACTACTTGTCTCGATAGTGGTTCACAAAATCTAGTTGTGGTCAATCATAACGAAAGATGTATCTGCGACTCAGATCCACCACAAACGGGAAAATCCCATGTGCAGAAACAACAAAAGGATATGTCGACGTCCATATAAAGGAGTAACCATCCACCGAAATGCATGGGTACCAACCACTGCAACTGCTAGTCTCGTAGGATGTCCTTCTAATACATGGTTTTGTCAACCATTATCCTACATACATGTACCTGTATCTGCAAATCCCCCCCAAAATGTGCTCAGTAAATTGAGACCTATGAGAAACTAAGTTTCTCCTGAGTAAGGTGTTTCTGCAGACCACCTACTCCGTTGTGAGCACAAAGACTCCTCTGTGCACCCGGGGCACTGTAGCCACAAAGGCTTTGTAGCCATGAAGGCTTTGTAGCCACTAGGGCTCACATGTGGTTTTTGGCTCACCACAAACCATCACTTCAAAGTGACAAAAGTGGTTTCTGGATGACCACACACTTGTAATTACAAAGTGGCAATTACAAAATGGTTTTTAGATAACCACGAACTTCACAGGGATACATATGCCTTTACAAGGCTTACATTACACACTCCAACCCTTGGAGTTACCAGGTACATACAAAGACCACTACAAAACCATCCTAGACTTGCTTACCATTCAACTGTGTGACTCATCATCAAGAGTCTATTCCAAGAAACTCACAAAAAACAAACTTTCAACTTAGTTGTCCATCATAATCGATGTTGCTGCTCCTTCACCTCATCTTTTCATTGTTCATATCTTGGGCAACTTTGTCTTTGTCAATTAAGTCTTGGAACTCCATGCTTAACCTGTCATTTGTTAGAGTCTTGAATTCTAATAAAGTAACTTTACCTACATTGAATTAGTTAGGCTCAATAATTTTAAACATGATTCCATGAAACAAAATAAAAACATAAACTTTTCAGATTGACAAAAACATCAAATTTCTCTATCTCTGCCCAAAGATTACTATTTCCAGAACATAACAACAACCATTCTTCTCCAACGATACCTCAGAGGGGTACATTGATAAAGAAACAGATCGACGACTTTTCAACTGGTCTCAATGCAGTGCATTCTAACACAGATGATCCAGACGTAGGCACTCACAGCCACACGAAGAGAAAAAATAACAAATTGTCTCTCTCAAAACAAGAATCTAGGACTCCACAGTTCGATCCTACATCGCCCACAAATTCACTGTCAACATGCATAAAATTCGATGATTTTACACACAAAGTTCTCGTTTCAGAATCTAATTCCCCGACATCGCAGCGTAACGCCACTTCCCTCGTTCACAATGTCAACGCTGGTGACTGGTTCCAAGCATGCCTCCTCACGCTCGCTGCCAAGCTGCAACATCGAAGACCCACTGTCGAGCTAATCTACTCACAATTAAACATGCAGATCTGCAATCGTTTAACAAATTTTTAACAAACAACTGAATTTCTATCTGCTCGCTCCACAAGCAAAGACACTTCATGCACTCTATTTCAACTTGCCTGTTTCCATCACAATCTACTCCCCTGATCACACTGGGCACTCACAAACTCGATCATTCTCCAATATCTGATGTAGCTCCAACCACTATCCTTTGATGCCAATTTCATTGTCATGTCTTCATCATATCTGGTAGTAAATCATTCCTGCAAATAAATTTGTCTATTGTTGGAATGTCCAATTCCAACAGAGACTCAAACTCGTGATAATAGTTGGCCAAACTAAATGTCACAATAAATAAATCAATTCTTTCAACCAGATTTACATTACTCACATGAGAACTCTTAAAGAAATATTAAACAATGGCAACATGACATCATGTAGGGGAGGACTGAGATCCATTAACTAATAAAAAATCCATAAATCTACTTTCGTTCTTCTCCCTTCTGTATGCTTAGTTAGGCATCAACATGAACACAACAAAAGGAAAACCTCATCTTTGCATTTTCTACAAATTTCTCTGGCAGAATACCCCTAGCTATGGCAACAACAAGTCGCAGGAAGATAAACCATTGACAGCAAATCACTCGGCGTGATCACAGTTCAAAACACATTTCTTAACATATCTATGAGAAGTTGACCTCCTCCATGATCGAGTCTCGATCACTGCTAGAGGTAATCTCCAACCAAGTCATGCAAAAATCATGTGACTCCTCTGTCCATCAGATAAATTCTGCATCGACATAATCTGACCTTTTTATGTCAACCCAAATTTCCCAATTGCCGCACGCATTTTCTCTTTCTTCAATCCCTGTATATTCATTCACAATGTATTGGAGCACAAACACAAACATATCTAGTTTATCTGCCTAATTATGGTGAAATTGAGCAATTTGAAGATGGTTATGGCACTTCACCATGTCATTGCTTTGCACATAATCAATGCCACTTCCCAACATCCCTTACGATCTCAACCTGTTCAAAAAGAAACATCCACCTGCGTGAATGCGCAGATCCCCATCGGGTCCTCTTCGTCTTCAAAAAAAAAATATCAGCGGCAATCACTGTCGTCATAGTGATACGGTCCTCCAATGAGCCACACCGATCAATGACCCGACATCCGTATTCGACTCAACCACCTGGGCTCGTACCAACTCACCGCCAACAGTCTTTACAAAATTTGTAACAATGGCCAGTACCTCTTCAGATGTGGGGCCGCCAAATGCCAGAGAAGTGTTGAACTATTAGGCAAATATTGCACCCAAGGATAATGGATCTTCTGACGTTACTCACTTTTCTGCCATACGCAATTATGAAAGCCCTTATGGAAATTCAAAGCAGCAAAAGTTGTTCTGCAAATTTGAATTGCAGGGAAGTTTACGGAATTTGCAAAGGGATGACATAGATTAATCACCGAGCAACTTGCAGTCGCTCCCTTCTTCCATCTGTTGGCAAACTCATCTAGATTCAACTTGATGCTCCAATGATCAGTCTCTATTGAAGATCTGCCTTCTCCACCACCAACACGCAATCCACTCTGCGGGCAATCCACAACCCTCTGCAGCATACAAATTTGTCGTCAAGGCCATCAAATTCTCAACGGTAAACTCCCACAGGTGAGCACTTCTCCCTCACGATCTGCAGTCCATGTTTCTGCTGCGTCGAAGAACACAATCGTGATGCCCTTCAATTAAAACAGGTGAGATCCGATCCGATCCGCCTCCATACCCTGACCGTGCAGCAGATCCACGCTGGACCATATCGTAATTCTCTAATAAGAGCTGCACCAATAGGGTCACGTAGCACATGCAGTCACAGTGCCTCCACGCCGCTACACTCTCTATGCAACACACACAGTTACCGTGCGCTCCAATACACCTCCGCCCAAACAAATGGACAACCAAAAAACTAAAACACAATATACTTTCTCTTATTTCCCTCAGCCCAGGAGGGGCCGAGGTCCAAGCCCGTATGGACACTGATACCAAGATAAAATCTATGTATGCACACACTATATTATATTAATCAAAAGGATTACATATATATACATGAAGTATAGTCTCAAGATAGGAAAACTATCTTGGACGCACAATAAGGTGGTTGAGAGAATATCTCAACCACACACCAAACCAGGAATATTTAGATTTAGCTAACTCCTATGATATAGGTATTAGGAACAAACTCCTTACATAGAGAGTCAACACCGCAGACAGGTAGGAATTACATATTCCAACAGATACTGGGTTTAAGGATAGGAAACATCTAGACTGTACACGCAGTTTTTTTCTCTATAGAGACAAGTAGGAATTACATATTCCAACAGATACTGGGTTTAAGGATAGGAAACATCTGGACTGTATATGTAGTTTTTTTCTCCATAGAAACTGAAGTGAGCGGTAAAAAAATCTCCAAACATGTTTCACATGCTTACACCCAATTTTATATATTTTTCTAGCTATGGGAAATGGAAATTTCCCAATGAATCTCATGTGCAGGGAGCTCCAGACCTGTCAAAGGAATCTGAATTCCATCTTGGATCAGAACACCCACCAACAAGCGCAATGATACACAGAGAATTGCAACAAGAAATTCTATATCGGCTCAGCCCACTGAGGTATAATATCTATCAGAAACAGAGCATTTTTGTCCAGAAACAAAGCATTCGTTTCTGGTCCATATTGTGTCAAATAGCACAACAAAATAACTCCCTAATTTCGCTGGTAATCAAGGCATGTGGTTCTTTTGAAAAAGGATAACCCATCTCAATTTATGCAGTTTTCCACCATTACCTAGTACTTTCCACCAAAAACCAACTGGATATATATTTATAGAGGCCACTTGAAACCCAATAACTATTTTTTTTTTTATTATTAATATCGATGTCGGTATATTCAAATTACAGGATGTTGCTTTGGCCTCACTATTGAGAATACCAACATCATTGCTGGGAATCCAAACAGCCAGTTTTACTAAAAACTAAGAAGAATTTATGAAAGTTCCAAGAGTTAATATAAATACCTTGCTCCCAGAGTTCAACAATTGGATAAACAGGAAGCCATTTTCAGGATGTGGCCTCCTGATAAGGTCTTGATAATGGCACTGACAACAACCCTTTCTTTTCTTCCCCTCAGGAGCTCCACAAACACTTGCTTCAAATTGCCCAGCTGTTCGCAGGTTCAAGATGCTCTAACAATTGTTATACCTCATATTTGGTGATATACTAAATATGTATATATCATCATGCTATTGATAATGTGTATATTTCGATTGATATTGATCTCATTGATATTAAGTTTCTTCGAATCCCCTAGCTGCTTTGTGCATATACATTAATGGAAAGTAGTAGTGGCTTATCTGGGCCTTCACCTGGAATTTGTATGTAAAGTTTTGTCGTGGTAGTATCGTGCAGTTTGTTCCCAAAACTCCATCTTGCCACAAATTCTTCTTCTGTTAGATACTGCTCATGTACCAAAATGTGTTAAAGTATCTCAATGCATTAGAAATCACCAAAGAACCCATGAATTTTAATCATCCAATACCTGGTAGGCACTCTTCTCAGTGCATGGCCGCAGTTCTGCCGTGCGAAGAGGGATTTGTTGAGAGTAGAGGGATTTGTTGAGAGTAGTTTAACATTTTGCTTGGACATGGCCTACAAGATTTTGTACTACATTTGTATACTTGTACTCTAACTTTTCCATGTTTTGTTTTTACTTAAAATTAAAAAACCAAAATATGAAAGAGTTACAGTGCATCCGCTCAGGTAATGTTTGTGCTTCGAAGCTAGCTTTGCATTATAATTTAAGCGCGCAACCGTCGCCGTTACATGAGGTTAGCGGAGGCAGTGAAGTGATTAACCAAGGTTAAGTTTAGTTGGAATTATTTGATTTGACTGCAAAATCAAGCTACGCAGTTGTGGCCGAGATCAACATAAGGCATAAATTGGTGGGCGGCGTTTAAGTGAACGTATTGTGCTTTTGAGGCGTTTAAGTGAACGTATTGTGCTTTTGAGACCACGACTTGGAAGCTGTATTGCTATGCATAGTTTTGTAACGATGGAAATTAATCCAGCAGCTGTATATAAGAAGATGAGGTTAAATAATCCTAAAAAAACACTTCTTCCACATGAAGATGAGGTTGACCTTATGAATCCAAAGCAATTACTGTTATTTAAAGTTATGATATGAGCTTCAGAGATTACTTTAAAGGCCCACCTTGGCCTTTTTTTTATATTCAGGTTTTGCTTTACATTTTATAAAAGAAAGAGACTGGGTCTAAGCACAGGAAACATCTATGCAGATTTTTAATAATGTATATGCAGTTTTTGCTCTATAGAAACTGAAGTGAGCAGTAAAAAAATCTCCAAACATGTTTCAAATGCTTACACCCAGTTTCATATATGTTTCTAGATATGGGAAATGGAAATGAATCTCATGAGGAGGGAGCTCCATACCTGTCAAAGGAATCTGAATTCTACCATGACCTTGGATCAGAACACTCACCAACAAGCGCAATGGTACGCAGAGAATTGCAACAAGAAATTCTATATCAACTCATCCCACGTGAGGTATAAAATCTATCAGCAAACATGTTTCAAATGCTTACACCCAGTTTCATATATGTTTCTAGATATGGGAAATGGAAATGAATCTCATGTGGAGGGAGCTCCATACCTGTCGAAGGAATCTGAATTCTACCATGACCTTGGATCAGAACACTCACCAACAAGCGCAATGGTACGCAGAGAATTGCAACAAGAAATTCTATATCAGCTCATCCCACTTGAGGTATAAAATCTACCAGGAACAGAACATTTTTGTCCAGAAACAAAGCATTTGTAAAATGTCCATATTTTGTCAAATAGCACAACAAAATAACTCCCTTATTTCGCTGGTAATTTCTTTTGAAAAATGATAACCCATCTCAATTTATGCAGTTTTCCACCATTAATTGATAACCCATCTCAATTTATGCAGTTTTCCACCATTACCCAGTACTTTCCACCAAAACCCAACTGGATATATATTTATAGAGGCCACCTGAAACCCAATAACTGTTTGTTTCATTAATATCGATGCGGGTATATTCAAATTACAGGATGTTGCTCTGGCCTCACTGTTGACAAGACCAACATCATTGTTGGCAATCCAAATAGCTAGTTTTACTGCAACCTCATAAGAATTTATAAAGGTTCCAAGAGTTTATATAAACACCTTGCAGGAAAAAGTTCAACAGCTGGATAAACATGAAGCCATGATCAGGCTGCGGCCTCCTTATAAGGTCTTTATAATGGCACCAAACACAACCCTTTTTTTCTTCCCCTCGGGAGCTCGACAGACACCTGCTTCAAATTGCCCAGTTGTTTGCAGGTTGAAGATGGTCTAACAATTGTTGTACCTCATCTTTGTTGATATATATATATATATATATCATCGTGTGTGCATATTTCGATTGATATTGATCTCATTGATCATTTCAGCTAGTTTATGGATTTGTGAATTTAGACATAGACAAAGAATTTGTTATATATATATATATATATATATAAAAGTTTCTTCATGCATAAATATTGATGGAAAGTAGCAGCAGCTGCCTATTGGGTATTCACCGGGAACTTGTATGTAAAGTTTTGTCATGGTGGTATAGGGCAAGGGTCTTCACAGGGAACTTGTATGTAAAGTTTTGTCATGGTGGTATAGGGCAGTTTGTTCCCAAAACACCCATCTTGCCACGAATTCCTAAACTTTAAGATCTCACCCCTGTACCAAAATGTGCTAAGTATCTCAATGCATTAGAAATCACGAAAGAACCCATGAATTTTAATCATCCAATACCTGGTAAGCGCTATTCTTAGTGCATGGCCGCAGCTCTGACGTTGAAGAGGGGAGTGACCCTACGGATATTGGTTTCATCAAGGAATATTTTAAGAAAAAGATGGAGTTAGTGACACTCAGACTCAAGAATAGAGGAGAAAATGAAATTAAATTTCGTGGAACTCAAATAAGGTAAAATGTTCACAAAACAATAAAAAATAACACATAAATTCACCCTGCAAACCCTGAGTAGAAGAACGTCGGTGATGAGTAATCCTCCAGAGAAAACTATAACAGATGTGGAGTACAGAATGTTTATTGCTATCTGCAGGTGTACAAACCCTCTTATTAATTAGAAACCTGAGAAACCTGGGAAAAAATAAACAAGGAAACCATCTTCCACAACGGAAACCCAGTAACAAAAATGAGAAAATGCCAGAGTATAATTTTCAAGTTTTTGGAGTATTCACACTTACAAGTCCTCAAACAAAGAATTTATATGGTACGACTGTCTGAGTCTTTTGAAAACCTCCAGTCACTTGAAGATTTGTTAAGCAAGATGTCTGTGAGATGAATGCTTAACCCGAAATGGGTAAACCAAAAAGCTAAAGGCCCTAATTTATTAAACCCTCGACAATGCAAGAAACCCTCAACAAGGTAGCAACAGGAAGACCGACAGAGCATTAAGGTTCCTTGTCGAAAGGCATGGCATAAACTGTGCTATGGAGGGTTCGAAGGCTAAAGTCTTACCAATTAAGAGGTTGAGTTACAGAGCAAACTTTGAACCAGCTACCATGACCTACTAAAATTTAAACAATTTTATAATATAAATGCCACATGCCACAGTGTGTGGAAAAACAAATAATTATCAGGATTCGAATTATTAACCACATAGCTTGCAGGACAATGGTCAGCGCATAGTCATGCGTAGAAAGTAGAAGCCAAGCCAGAGCATGTAGAAGCCATGGAAAATGTGGAGGCTCTTGTCTTCTCAGAGGATTTGGAGGCCGAGGCAGCTACAATGTGGAGAAGAAGAGCAACCGGAATTGAAGCCCTAGTGGCCTGTGCGCTTAAACAACACGCATCAATTCCTGATAGATGCCACAACCATTGTTACGAATTGCCGGAGTTCTCCTTAACGTCCACGGCGGTGCCAGCGTTGGCCTTGGTGTCAGTCGGCGCCTTCATGACCCACTGCGAGTTGAACTCGGGATGAGGGCACACGTCGTTTCATCCCATTCAACACCATTAAACAAAACATGTTTCGTTGCTGCTGCTGCCTAATAGCCGCTTATCCGCAACCCTCAATCTAAAATGACTTTAATTCGACTACACGCGCATACAACCTGAAAACAAAATTGAGTTAATTTACAGAAGAAGTGTTAATTCTTTTGGGATAGAAAAATTTTGTTACCAGGCCAGAGAATATCGTTTGTGCTAAGAGCATTCCCGTAACCCAATTAACTACCAAACTGTGAATCTGTCCTCTTTAAACCGCCCAAAACTCGTTTTACTGCATTAACTTTGGAAGTGAAAATGAGTTCAATTCTTTTGGGAAAAACAAATTGTTACCATGCTAGAGAATGTGGTTTGTGTTGAGAGCATTCCCTTTACCCAAATCAACTACCAAACTGTGAATCTATCCTCTTTATACCTCTCTTTATACCGCATTATTTTTGGAAGTGGCTTCTCAGGTGCTGGAATTGAATGTAGAGTGAGATGGAAAACCCTTTTTCTTATTATTTTTGGAGTTGTTTTTAGTGGGATGTTTTTGAAGGTTTTTCTTTTCTTGTTTAATTTTTTTTAAATTCAACAATTTAATTGTTTTAGGGTTTTTTAATTTTTAGAGTGTTAAGTCTATACATACAATCAAAAGACTAATTTAAATAATAGAAATGAAAATTTTACTTTAAATTTTTAACTGATTCCGACACCAAAAACTCCAAAAAATCACACTAAAAATAACTTCATTATTTCTATTATTTTCATTGTCGAATCATTAGTTTACAAATGAGCTCTTTCATGTCCAAAACAGAGAGTCCAAAAGAGCATTAAGGTTACTTGTCTAAAGGCATGACATAAACTGTGCTATGGAGGGTCCGCAGGCTAAAGTCTCACCAAAGAGGTTGAGTTACATAGCAAGCTTTGAACCAGCTAATGCTCTGTGCATGGGCGCTTTTAATGCATGGAAAATGCTGAGACTGCAAACAAGTCACTTTATGAAACTTCTGGCTACCTGTATTGCCACCCAAAAACCTTAATTCGCTTTCCAACAGGTTGATACGTTGAACGAGCCTGCCACTAGACAACTGGCATAGATATAAGTGGATGAATTGGGCGAATACGTGGCGAGTTCCCAATGGCTATTAACAGACGACGAAAGCTTGAAGTGAACCGCTCCCTTAAAAAAGCAACTTCGGCTTAATAAAAAAAACTCCAGGCAAATACAAAATATAATTTATAATTTTTACTATTGTAAGGTTTGCACAAAAAGATACGAGGTTGTTATTCAGGTATTTAATTGGTTAGTAATTTTTTAAAAGCAAATTAATTAGTTTTATGAATTAGATTAAGTGGGGAACGTTTTGCAATATATATATATATGAAATTTTCAAGTAAATTTATAAGTCAACTATTTATTATAATTAATTAGTTTTATATAGATTAAGTGGGGAGCCTTTTGTATTTTATATATGAGACTTTGAAGTCAATTTATAAGTAAACTATTTTTACATTTCAGGTTTTTGGGTTTTTTATTTTATTATATTACATTTTAGGGTTTTGGTTTTAAAGAAGAGATGTGATAATATTTTATTGAATTGATATTAAAAATAAAATTCAAGTTTTATTTTGAAATTGAAGATGGTTAATATTTATTGAGATTGAATTTAGTTGTTTTTGAACTTTAAAAAGGTAGGGAATTTAAAGAAAAAAATAATCTAAATCTCTATAATTTTGAATAGTTAAAAAGTTAGGAAAGTAGGTATTGGAACAAATATTTTGAAATTGTGATTTAATGTAAGTCATTTTAATAGAAAGTGTTTTTCATTTTCAATCTTCGTGTATCACGATTTTTTTTTTAACTAATTCTTTATTAAATCATAATTTTTAAAATTATAATTATATGGAGAGTAATATCTTCCTTTATTTCCCAATAATTTAGCCAAAACTTAACATTTTTATGCTAAATCTAAATATTTGAGAAAAAAGTGCAAATCTATTGTTGTCTACCTTGGCTAGGATGTTTGGTTTTCACCTATATAACTTGAGCTCAAATCTTGGCAACAAGAAGAGTAGTAATTGTATGAGTGAAAAATATGAGCTTCATATATGGGGTTTTCAAGTCAATTCATAAAGTCAACTTTTAAGTTGATAAATCACTTGAGGTCTTGCTAGATTTTATTAGTTCATTCAGAGGAGAGTTATATGATCACATCTTGTCAAATCAAGTAAAAAATGAATCTAAGTTTTATGTAGTATTTTTCAAAGTTGGTGATGAAGACTCTTAACATCCATTGACATCAAAGTTAATGAGATAACATCTATTGAGACAAAATTTGATTTATGGATTTTAAGAAAGGCATAAAATTACTTGGTTTCTTTTAGAATTTTATTTTTATGATTTGAAAAAAAAATATTTTTCATCTTCAACTTCTTAAAATACAAAGATGATCATTTTTTTTCAACTCACAAATAGAAATTTTGATTTTATAAATTAAGGTTGATCATCTCCTTATAGTATCTTAATTTTCTTTCATCTTCTAATTTTTTATCATACCATAATTTCTCCCTAAATTTTAGATTTAATAATAATTTTTAAAATTATCAATTAACTTCTTCCTTTATTTCCTAATGATTTAGCCAGCATATTTAGGTTAACATCACCTCTAGGTTGCTTGTGGTTTTGACAAGAGTTTGAATCTTAGGAAGCCTCTTTTTTTCCATGAAATTTTTTAAAGATTAGTATTTTATAATTTTTAAAAATTACTATTAATAAAACTTATTTTCCATAATTTTTGTTTGCACAAAATTGATAGCTATACTATTGTAATTAACCCACCCATTCACTAATTTGAACCCTATAGTCGTTGAATTGATTTTTATACTTATATACTTATCATTCTTAGCAAAATTCTTCTTCCAATTTCCACCATTTAGGAATTTAGCCCCACATTGAAACTCCTCCTCCATACATAATATTACCATACTTCTTAAATGATCATTAAGTGTGTTTATAAGGATAAATATTTTGATTTTATATTACCTTTTATTTAGAGATAACTTTTTATTATATTCACTTTTAACATTGCATATTTATTATACTTATATATTTATCATTCTTAGCAAAATTCTTCTTTGGATTTCCACTAGATGTGGAATTTGGCTTCATATTGAAACTCCTCCTCCATGGATGATATTACAATAGTTATTAATGGATCATTAAGTATGTTTATAAACATACATATTTTATTATATATTATCTTTTATTTAGAGGCAACTTTTTATTATATTTTTTATAGATTTTATTATACTTACTTTTACTTTTAACATTGCATATTATAATTTTGTATATATAAAATTATTTTGATTTTTATTTATTTTTTTAATGTACACAAATTTATATTTTTATAAATCTTTTAAAATTAAAATTCTTTAATTTTTTATTAGCTTTATATCTGATTGATTGAGGTAAGTCCATGAAGAGAATAAAATTTAAAATATATATATATATATATATATATTCAAAGATAATTTACAAAACCATGTATCTTAGAAGTTGTATTCATTGTTGTATACATTGCCTTGGTGTTGCTTCTCTGGTACATTTAATGAAGATCTAGCTTTTTTTTTTTTTATCGTTATATTAGTTTTATATATGATTGATTGAGATAGATCCATGCCGAAGATAAAATTGATAAAAATATAAAAAATTTCAAAGAACCATGTAGTCTTAAAAGTTGTATCCATTAATTATTGATAAAAATAAAAAAAATTCAATGATAGTTTACAAAACCATGTAGTCTTAGAAGTTGTATCGATTAATTACCTTGTTGGTGTTCCTCTTGTACATTTAACGAAGATCTCAATGAAAGAGAAGCTAAAGAGGAAAGTGATAATTCCTGATGTCATTTTAAATTCCATGGATGCTGGTGATGTTCAAAATAGAAATATTATTAGTCCGACATTTTTCAAATTACATGATATAGTGAGCATGAGCAGGTTTCAGTGATATATTGGCTCTAAAATGTATTATGGCTATTAAGTTGCACATTATAACAACATACACTAGATGTTGCATATCTATTATATTTGCAATTTTTGAGCTAATAAAAGCATTTAGCTTTTATGCAAATACGTTAAGCTATATATATATATGCTTATTGTTGAATGTATTGCTTGTGTCCACCCCAAGTATGATAGCAGATTTATTTCTTGATTAGCTTACTTGTCACAATTGATTGAATGCTATTAATTTAACGATGCACATTATTATTTTAATTTTTTTAATAAAATTTGGTAAGAATTAGTTTTTTTACAAATACTTTATTTAATTTTATCTTTTTTATTAAATTTGGTAAGAATTAATTGTTTTATAAAGTTTTTTTTTTTTTTTTAATAGTATTCATTTTAACTTTTTAGAATTAATATTTGTAATGAAACATATTTGCACATTAACATTAAAGAGCTATAAAAAATGAAAAAATATAAATAGTTTTCATGAATATTTAATGAAAGTCAAAGCACATATTATATGTATTTTAGTTGACTAAACATGTGAAATGATGGGAAAGATGTTAGAGTTCTAATAAAATAACATTGAAACTTGTAAGCTTATGTAGAAATTTTATTTGCTATATTGTGAAGTTTCTCTTCTCCTTATTGCTTAAAGATACTCTTGCTACTATAAATAAGAATTATGTATTGCCCATTTTTCAAGCAAAAAAAAACTTGATTCATTTCTTCAATTTTTTCTCTTAGTATAAATGTTGATTCAGCAGTGTAATCCTGGGGTGTCCTTTTGTACACTTACATGATATTAGAGCATACCTCTTCTATTCCTTTGATGTATCTTTACATCTTTAAAAGCAATTGCTAATTAATATTTATATGAAAATCTGTCACCTCATTAAGTGAAGCACATGATTTTCTTTACTATTGATAGAATACCTATCCTCTTCAGCAAGGTTGTGCCTTCATCATAGCATTAGCCACATATCTAGTAAATGGTGGCACAACCATCTCTTTCCATAATATGAAATGGTGACAAAGAGCGCATGTATGATGCATTTGAGTCATGATAAAATCATCTTTGATTACATAAGCAAATTGCCTTAGTTTCTGCACTAGTAGATTCTTCCTGAACTAATTGCTTGTAAGTCCAGTTTGCAAAGAAGCTTTTGAAATGCAATTTTTTGTCTCTCTTAGCTTTCAACTTCTTGAGTTGCTTCCTGCAATCTCCATACTCGAGTTTAAGTTGCAATACCATATCTTCAATAGCTCTAGGCCATCAGTCTTCATCACAGTATGGCAAGCAAGTTGTCATAACTATCGCTTGCATTCACCAGAGCTTGTAAAAATTATCATTGAAATTTGTGACTTCTAAAACAATTAGGTTCCAGGCATCTCTTTTCTAGAGTTGGAAGCACCCACTTCTCAAGAAACACTTCTTAGATATCAGATTGTGGGATCCCTTTTACCTTAACATTATAATATAATTTAGAATGGTGAACTCCTTTTCCACCATCCTTGATTACTGATGGAAGAGTGGAGAACGATTTAAGGATCAGATAATTATTTTTATGAATCATACGTTTCATAAATTGTAAGGTTTTTTTTTTTTCATTTTAATGATGAATCAATTACGTTGAGTGGTTCAAAATGATTTATTTATTATGATTCGAAACGATTAAAAATATTGAGATGTGATTTACTACACAAACTGATCCTACATAAGATTGGGATGTCATGTGAATCGGTTGATTGGATCATGGGGTGTATTTCTAGCTCCTCTATGTCAGTTATCATAAATGGAATGGCATCCAATTTTTTTAGACCACGGAGAGGGCTAAGGCAAGGATGCACCCTTTCTCTATTACTATTTATCCTTGTTGTGGATGCTTTAAGTTTAAATATAAGGAGAGTTGTGTCATCGGGTGAATTTGTGGGTTTAAAAATCACATGTAAGGGAGCTACTTCTCATATTTTCTTTGTAGATTGACGTCCTCATATTTGAGCTCATGATCATAAGTTGTTGGAGGAAGTTCGGCCAAATATTCAATAACTTTTCTTACGCTTTGGGTATGGAGGTGAACAAAGGTAATTCATGTTTCTACCATTCCGACAGACCCCCTGAGGTAATACAGTTTATACAAAATCAATACAAATTCCAGGTAACAAGTTTAAAGGAGGGGATTACTTACCTCGGATTCCGGCTTCGGGCAACTAAATACACTACAGACGACTGGTTGTAGCTAATAGATAAGTTTCAGGAAAGAATAAAAAACTGGTCAAATAAGTGGCTATCTAAAGGAGGCAGTTTAGTCCTTACTCAAGCTGTCCTACAATAGCTTGCCATCTATTGGGCGCATCTATTCCAAATTCCACGGAAAATATTAATCAAAATCCGAGGTATTATGGTGGAGTTCATGTGGAAAAGATGCATAGGAAAATGATCATTCCATCTGATAAAGTGGGATAAAATTGCGAAGCCGAAGAATCTAGGAGGCTGGGGAATTATAGATTTGGAAACTTTTGGGAAGGCTCTTCGGATGAAATCCCCGTGGAGGTGTCTCTACCATCCGGGACCTTGGAAGGATATCATGGAACACAAATATCATAAAAATATTTCGATGGAACATGAGGGATATTATCCATATGAAGAAAGGCTCTCCGATTTGGACTGGTTTTTGGAAAATCTGGCCAGACCTGAAAGATAAATTAAGGTGGAAATTTGGGAATGGAGGGAAAATTAAAGTGGGACAACCAGAGTTGGAAAGAATAGGACAAATGAGTCATTTCAGGGCGGAACTTTTAACATTCCTAAATAATAAAGGAATTTTTTTTAAAGTCAGATTATGGATTGGCAAGGGGAATATCCGAAATGGTACTCGGTTAGTAGAATCGACATTCCGGAAGAACTGGCGGAGGATTGGAACCAGTACTGTGAATCGCTTAGGAATATGGGTCTACATAGGAGAATCCAGGGCAATAGTATTAAGTGGGGAGGCAAATACAGCAAAGGATAGATTGCTATCAAGGAACTATATCAAGCTATGATGAAAGAAAAAGTACAGGAGGGGACTCCCGGATGGATTATGGAGATGTGGAAGACTAAGGCACAAAAAAAACAAGCAATTTTTTACTGGCTAATGTGGCAGGATAAAAACCTTACATGGAACAACTTACAGCGGAGAGGGATGTATGGCCCAGGAATATATAGATTATGCTGGAAAGAAGCAGAAGATAATAGACATTTATTCTATAATTGTATTTTTTCAAAGAGGGTTCTTCTTAATATTTGTAGCAAGGTCAATCTCGAGGTTCCTTCATATGAAAATATAGAAAATTGCTTTATCTGGTGGTACAAGAAAGGTAAGCATCTCAACAATGTGCCTATAATTTTTCACTAGAATATATGGTGTTGTAGGAATAGATGGATTTTTGATAACATATCAAGCACACCAGAAAAAGTTAGCAATCAAGTGATCATTGCATTGGAGAATAAGAAGGTGATAGATAAACCTCCAGTGGATTTTTCTATGAGAGAAAGACCACATGAACTTAACTTCCCCACAGGCTTTTTTGATGGAGCTGCAAAAAATCAAAATTGTGGATGTGGCACATCATTGATGATAAACCTAAGCTGCCAATACAAGCTGTACTTGTATGGAGGTTATGGAACGAACATGAGGGAAGAAGCTATGGCACTATGGGGACTTATGTGGTTCGCTAATCACCTATGTGTGGACAATTATCTATCTATGGGGATTCAAAAGTCTTGATAGACCACTTAAATAAGGGATCAACCCTCAATCCTGAACTCCTGAAAACATGGATGGGCCGCATTGGGATCATGCAGATAAAGTCATCCTCCATCACCTTCTTCCATATTTATAGAGAAAAGAACATGCAGGAGAACAGGTTGTCAAAGAAGGGCCTAAATGGAAGATTTGGAGAAATTCAGTATGAATTGATTGAAGTAATAGGTAACGAAGCTACGAGCTTTGTCATATTTTTCTAATTTCTTTTGTTACAATGTAGTTCAAGAGTGTGGAGCTGAGGAGAGAGCTAAATCAGAAAGGCTCTTTTACACTTAGGCCAGGGATTGGCCAAATAGTGAAGAGGGAAAGTTTCATGTTTTACTTCTGATTTCATTTTTGCAATAGAACAAGTTCCATTAGCTCTGGGATCAGAAATTAGTAATATGTATGGAATGTGGGGAATTTTTATGTATCAGAACCAAAAAGTAAGTAGTAGCAATATAAACAATTAAGTTGGTTTCAAAATCGACAATAGATTGTAGGAGGGAAGTAAAGAAAATATTGGAGACGTTTTATTTCAGTAATCAAAGCGATGTATAAGAAATTAAATTTAAGACAAGGGTGAAGATAAATGTGCTGGTACACAATATAAACTAGTGGTTTTTTCTACTGAAAAAACATTATAAATTACAAAAAAATTACATTCGGAAAGACAAAATCCACAATCCACCTTGTAACATTGTTTTTGGAACACAATTTGGGTTACCTATGCCACCAAAGCATTTGCATGTAACTAGCAGTTCCAATACAGCTTGAACCAGTTCAACAAAGAGTGGGCTTGCCATACATTTAAAGATATAAAAGGGCTTCTTATCATATTCGTCAAAAAGGATAATAGAGAGAGATATATCCAAAGTATCTTTCTAGCGTCTTCTTGAGCTCTGTTGGGTCGGGCGAGAAACTTCAAATATCTTCGTTGACTATTTTTGAGAGAGAAACTACTTTGCATTACTGTGAATGTGATGTATTTAGTAATTACAAGTTTTAGAATAATTAGTATGAATACAGAGTTTTACTAGGGAGGAGTTTTATTAGGGAGCAATACTAGGTGCATTTATATTAGAAGATATATATTGTCTAAAAAATGACATAATATATTGAACATATAAAAAGATTAAAAAAAAATTATATTGAGAAGTATAAAAAATGGAGTTTAAAATTAATGAAAAAAATAAAAAATGTTAATGAAAAAATAGATAACTATAATATCTAATAAAATACAAGTTTTTAAAATTTAGAAAATGTATTAAGTTTATATTGACAAGGGGTTAAATAATATGATTTTAAAGCTTTTTTCTAACATACAGTCTAAATTTAAAATATTATTTAACCACAAACACAAATGATATATGAGAAGTTCATTAGATGAAACTCTTATGGATATGGACGTCCTTCAATATAAATTTAAATTTATGTGGGCATATGGCCTTTTTATTTAAAGCAAAGCGTTATCCCATATTTGTTCAGCAAAACATTTCATTGGCGTTTATATATATCATTTCTCTCGTTACATTTTAACACCCTGAGCATACCCTATGTACTCCTCCTTCCTTTACCCTAGGCTCCTCCTTCACTTGGTGCCTGTGGATGCTAAACTTGGTGCACTTTGGTTGTCCATTAATGGATTTCGACGATTGGCTTGTGAGTTGAAAGAACTTCTATGGAAGAGACCAATAGCAATAAAACACATAAAAAAACCAATTTTTGCACTAAAATCATTTTTTAAGTATAAAATTATAAAAAAGAAATTCAATGTGATATGATGAGCCCCAATGGAAACGTTGTCCTCTCTGCCATGCAACAAGGAAATTGAAGACTCATTGCCATCTATTGCAAAAATATCCAAAATGTTGACCATGTAAATTTAAGCTACAATAGTTTTTTTTGACGTCTGAGATAATAAAGGAGAATAAGCCATATTAAAGATATCGATATCTTCATAATATAGATATCTTTAGTATGGCTTATTCTGCTTTGTTATCGGGGTAATAATGACTAATAAAAGCATCAAAGTAGGGAAAATTTTAAGGGCTAATATGTTGACCGTGTAAATTTGAGCTACAATAGTTTTTTTGGACGCCTGAGATAATAAAGGAGAATAAGCCATATTAAAGATATCGATATCTTCATAATATCGATATCTTTAGTATGGCTTATTCTGCTTTGTTATCGGGGTAACAATGGCTAATAAAAGCATCGAAGCAGGGAAAATTTTAGGGCCTAATATTTTCCGGTGGGCTAATTTTCCATGCTTTTTCCAAAAAAAAGATTCGCTTATTTTCATTTTTTTTGAAAATTGATTCGCCCAAATTTTATAGTATAAAATTATTTTACCCTAAAAATCGCCAAAATTTTATATATACTAATATAAAATAATTAGAAACTTAAATATTTTTACAAAAATATAATCAAAATATTTACAATTTACATATTGGGGACTAGTAAGATTCTCCAAAGCTTCTAAACTTTAAGATAAACTTCCATTCTTAAAAGTTTCCCTGCGTCAAAGTCGAAGAATTCACATAATTCTTGCAAAGAAATTAGATGATGCTGAAAATTCATGCCAGGATATAGAAGATCAAGTTCTCAAGTCATAGATTGTGGCCCAAGCACATTACCATGAATCCATTATTGTCAAATCAATGTTATCTTCATCGGCCGTAATGGAAATCACACTGTGTTTTATGTTCAGTGAGCATATGGGTTGTCTAGGGCCCAATCATAAATGGTTTTATTGTTGAGTAGCAGGAAACAAATGAATCCAAGAAGGGAAAACACAAAATTGATGAAAGGACAGTGAAATGGTGGTAGAGGAAGGAACATAAATATGAGATTACTCGAATGCGTGTATTTTTTTGCATATTTTTGTGGTCTACTTCAATAAAGGATGTTGGTTCTTCTTAGACTTTATATTGAATAATGAAATTATGCACAACTATCATCAATGTTATTATCAAAACACGAAAGGAAACTGGAGAAAACTTAGAAAATTAGCAGATAAGCTCTATTACATTAATCTCATCAAGTTACATATATATACATGAGGTATAGTCTCAAGATAGAGAAGCTATCTTAGACGCACAATAATTTAGTTGAGAGAATATCTCAACCTCACACCAAACTAGGAACTAACCTAACAAATAGGAACAGACTCTAACTGAAGACAAGTAGGAATTAGATATTCCAACACTCCCCCTTAATGACTACTTGTCTCAATATCCATCTGCAAAATCTACAATGACTACTTGTTGATGTCCATATAAAGGAACAACCATCTACCGAAATGCATGGGTTCCAACCGCTGCAACTGCCAGTCTACTGGGAAGTCCTTCACATACATGGTTCATCCAACCTCCCGATTAACTCCCCCTTGATATAAAATTTCACCTTATGGAGTCTAAAACCAATATGGCCCACCCAATTGTATCCATCCCGCATGAAACACTCTTCCACGGTGTTAAAACTCTCTGACAGAGGGAACATATAACAAAGGGGTATGCATGCCTCTCTGGGTCTTACAACACATACAAACAATAAATGACATGTAGATTTGCTTCTAATTACAAACTGTGACTCATACTCTACCATAGTCATGAGTCTATTCCAAGAAACTCACACAAAACAAACTCTTACAAACTTGATTGTCCATCCTCCTTTGAATGTTGTCGCTGCTCCTTTACGTCATAGTTTGAAATTTTCACATCCTGGGAATCTTTGTCTTTGTCAATTAGAACTTGGAACTTCATCCTTAACCTGTCATTTGTTAGAGTAGTCAATTCTAACAAAAATAACTTCATATTGAGGTGACTAATCTCAATATGTATATTAATTTTAGTTCCAAAAATATGTCCATCATGAAATATTTCGTTTGCCCAAACATACATAAACAATCATGTTTTCAAACAAACAATACCAAATGATAATGCAAATGTTCAACACATGGCCACGCCATTCACTGTTGCGGACAGACTGCCCCGAATTTCAATTCACCAGAACACTGTCCACACTATTGTTGTGAGCAGATCCAAGATCATACACTGCACGTTGTCTTCGATATGATCCCTATCAGATCATTGACAACTGATTTCTCCACGTTGCTTCATGAACATACATGAGCAACACCCTTTCACCTGCTTGCTAGTTCACATTTCGACACGTAGTAATTCACCTCCACCGCTCAGGCGCTCAGCCTTGAGGAGATACAATGTAGCCACCAAGGCTCAACTCAGCCACCAAGGCTTATCACAGCCACGAAGGCTCACCACAGCCACAAAGGCTTATCACAGCCACGAAGGCTCACCACAGCCGCAAAGGCTCACCACAGCCACGAAGGCTTATCACAACCACGAAGGCTCACCACAGCCGCAAAGGCTCTCCATAGCCACGAAGGCTTATCATAGCCATGAAGGCTCACCACAGCCACAAAGGCTCTCCATAGCCACGAAGGCTTATCACAACCACGAAGGCTCTCCACAGCCGCAAAGGCTCAACACAGCCGCAAAGGCTTATCATCGCCACGAAGGCTCTCCAGCCACCCAGGGCCACAAATCTACCACTAAGGCACACCAGCCACAAAGGGGCCACTAGCCATTAAGGCTTACCATCTCTTCTCTAGAGCACGCAATATACCAACATAGATGAAAAATTGGTTCACAGACCCAAGAACACCCCGGATCTCAGTGGGTGATATCTCTGAAATATAAAGTGGCACCAAAGTGGAAGAGATGCCAATACAAATACCAGCAAGCAACCGACCAATAATCATTGCTTGCACACCAGAAGATTTATATCTACCAGATGCTATCAACTGAGATTCCAATTTGCTATCGTAAGCTTCCTGCACTGACATATCTTCTTTGATTTCATCTCGTACTTTCTTGATCTCTTCTATAAGGAGTTCAAATGCCTCTCCAACTTTAGTCACCACTTCTTGTGGAACTTGATGCCCATCCATGTCAAAAAGAGAATAGCTCTCAAAATCATGATCATGCAATACAGAATAATCACCACTGGTGTGGTACAATGGAAGTCCCAATTTCCTAATCACAGGTGCCAAAGGATTCTCCTGACAAACACCATGTAGCCATGAAGCACCCATGTCAAAGGGAAAACCAAAAGAATAATTTGTGTATACACGGCTTCCAATTCTATCCCTTGACTCCAACAAAATCACCTTGAAACAGGCATTGTGAAGAGCATTGACAACCGCCAGCCCAGCAAATCCACCACCTATTACAATTACTAAGGGAGAAGTAGAGCGTAGCTCTTGACCAGAAGCACAAACATCGGCTTCACAACTCTGTTCTTTAATTGTGGCCATATTGGACACGCCCCTTTCTCCTTCTCAATACAACAGGACACAATTTGAAAATGTTAGTGAACGCAAACTCAACAGAGCTTCAATCCCTGTTATAGGAAGAAATTAGACTGGCACCGAAATTGGGCACTCGAATATCAATGGAACAAAGCCGCCCAGAATCAAGATTTTTCAGCCCAAAGAATTCCTTAAAAAGAATGAAAAATATCAAATGGGTGGAGGAGAAATCTGATCTCCTTCTGTCAATAATATAGGATTCAGATGCTTAATGACAATGGCCTCTGTAGTGGTGAATAGCACGCCAATTAATCTTTACGCCATGGGAACAACACGCTACTGTAATCCACATGCCTCGGTTCGACTACCATGCGCCCTTTTGAAGTCTTCAAAAGAAAAAGCAAAGAAAATGATCCTGCGAGGCAATTTCGCTTTCCGGCTGGCCAATAATGAATAGAACAGCAAAACGTGTGCTCACGATCTTGAAGTCCACAGTCCGTGCTTAGAAATTTGGATCGACGGTCATGGGTTTGAATCGCAAAGGCTTTTCGGTTCACAACTGTGCTCTATTTACATCCGAATAGCCGAAATGGACCGTAGATTTCATGAAATTCTAATAGAGGAGACCACACAAACTATACGCCGGGGATCGAGCTGCGCAAAACACAAGTGATCCATCAGAGAAAAAAAAACTATACGCCGGGGATCGAACCGCGCAAAACACAGTCGAGCTAGCGCCTCTCGCCCCAGCCATCGAGCACTCTGCTCCCCGTAGGAACAACAGTGGTAATATATTCCATGACAAAGATGCATCCGAGCGCCAGGCTCCCCATGACGCTCCCTGCCACGATGCCACTAGATTGCAAGTCTGCCAGATTGATTTTCTCAATCTGGCAACAGCCTCCATCAAGAACGTTCACGAACTAAAATGAGAATGATTTTCTCAATCTCTTCGTCGGCTGATTCTCAGATTTCATCTCCGATCTCCAAAGACTCAAGCATCTCGATCACGATGACAAAAGTTTCTTGGTGCCGGTCTTTACAACGTAATTTACCGGAAATAAATTTAGCGGTCTAGTTCCTGCCGCCTTTGGCCAGCTGCCAGAGCTGCAAGTCTTAAATCTCTTCTCCTATCTTCTCAACGCTACGATTCCATACTTTTTAGGCAATCTTTCGAATCTTTTACAGTTGATGGCAGCGTTGAGCTCACGCCAGAGCTCCTCAGGCTCACAACTCCAGCAGAGCCAACTTCAGCAGATCACTCACCAATGTCTCAATTCTTAGCGTGTCTCACAACTCCAGCAGAGCCAACTTCAGCAGATCGCTCACCAGTGTCTCAATTCTCAGCGCGTATATAGATGGACAAGCTAAAAAACTAAAACAATACATATATTTTTTTATTTCCCTGGCCCAGGAGGGTCCAAGGCCAGGCCCAGGCCCAAATGGGCTCCGATACCAACTTAGAAACTGAGCAGATAAGCTCTATTACATTAATCTCATCAAGTTACATATATATACATGAGGTACAGTCTCAAGATAGAGAAGCTATCTTAGACGCACAATAATTTAGTTGAGAGAATATCTCAACCTCACACCAAACTAGGAACTAACCTAACAAATAGGAACAAACTCTAACTGAAGACAAGTAGGAATTAGATATTCCAACAAGAAAGATATTTTTGAATACAGAGAAATTTTAGCCAATGTGAATTTTATGTGGGAGACTCCAATGACTATATTTGTATCTAATCAAAAGTATATCAAACAAGCAAGGGATCTGATCAAAGAGGGAAACATGGATGGAAAAAATTGTAAAAACCTAATCAATTTTATTGCAGAATATAAAAAATCAGAAGTACGTGTGGGTATATTGTCTCTAGCATCACAATTTTAAAGAGGTTTGAAGTTTTTGTGGAAGCAAGATCTTGACATTGCACTGGATGTGGAGAAGCATTTTATATGTGTCAGAAAACCATCATGGAAGCTAACAACAGTCTCATTGATTAATATAATCGTTAGGATTTCTCTCAGTCGTAAGACAGTTGCATTAAAATCATACTCTAAGGCTGCATGTGAATTGATGAATGTGAACTAGTGAATTTATTTAAAGACGATGAACCAGAAATGAATAGCTTTTTGAGTAAAGCAACATATAATCTATTTAAAATGTTTCAGGAACAGACTGCAAAAATTGCTCCCAACAATAGTTCTCAAGGGTAGATTTTTTTTTTTTTTAAAGCGCATTAGAAGCATAAAAATGAGGTAAGCATGACTACCTAACATCTCTAAAGGTTGCAACATCGGAGTAACCTAACCTAATCTTGAAAATTAGAAAGAACAAAGAATATCCTTCCGCATTTTGTCTTGTTGTTTATAAATACTTTTATATAACTATATGTTATATTTAAACAAAAATATTGATGTTGGTTTTCTTCTTACATTGATGGATGTCACAAGGATGTCAACCAGAAATTTAAACATTTCAAGTTAAATTAGCACAACTAAATCTCAAAATTTACAAGCCACAAACGATATAATGATGTCACATGCAAAATATTTTCATATTTCCTTCAAAAGGTTCAGAAAATATCTGTGGATTTCACTCTTACACTATTCATTGACAGACTATTTTTCTCGCAAAAGAAAATGCATAGGAACAAAAACTTGCATAGACACTAAAACTTAGGGTGAAACAAAGAAAATAGATAGAAATTGAAACTTGCATAGGAAATGAAGGGCAGTGGCCTTTCACACCAGCCTTTGAACTTGTTGGTCATGAGTTGCCATTAGTTATTCTTGGGAGTTAACTTTTGGATAGACATGTATCGAATGTTAGGGTAGATGTTGAAGCATTTAAAAGGTTGGGTAAAAAGAGACGAGGATGTGACAAGTATTGCGATTAAAGCAAAACATGTATACAGGAAAAATCCAAAATATAAAACAAAAAGCAAAGGTGCCGCAGAAAGGCGCAAATACATGGTGCAAAAGACAAAAAAACGAAAACCGTTAAGAGATCAGCCGCATCCCAAATGTGCACATGAGGAAATTCCCCATATGAGAATTTCCGCAGGGGTTAAGAGGTGGAAGGGAGGACAGACCCATACCCTCGCGGAATTATATTGAAGCATCACGGGGTGGGCCCAAGGTAAAGAGTAACGTGGTAGATCGGAACGTGGGCCCTAAAGACTGGTACACAGTGTATTTAACCCGGCTCACGAATAAGAGGTTTCAAGAATCGTATGGTTCATCGTAGCAGAAAGGTAAGGTAAGTCCCTAGGCGAACTGGTACAGAGGCCCGTACCAGTATTAAACCTGGCACGCGGTGTTCACCTGTCCCCAGCTGATGCCCAATCCCTACGCGTCGCGTGCTCCACTATCAGTGTCCTTACGACACTTTCCCCCCGTTTATTTTACCTATCCGCCTTTTTACCTCATAATGCTCAGTCGTAAAATAACAGTCTTCCCGTAGTTTACTCCAGTAAAAGTCGCAGGTCTTCCATCTACGGTATAAACTAAGTGGGAATCGGTGCCAAGGTCTACCTAGTCGCTATCCACACCCCTGTGTCGTTTTCCTCAATATATTTCCCTGTTGCACAGGTATTCCGTCCCTCATTTGCTCTCTACTTTCCTTTCATCTTTTAAAAGTTTTATATGTCAATCATGGGAAGGGGCACACCCAAGCAAGCCGAACCAGAAACCCCTCAGGTTTGAGAAACCAGAAATCCGCCTGGGTTCGAGCCTTTCATTGACCTGCAAGCCGAAATCCGTGATCCCCAATACCCTTTTCTCATCAGCAGCATTAAACCCAAGCTTTTTAGAAGACATATCAGGAATAGAGACCGATATCTGGTGGTTTTTTCTGGTTTATACCATCAAATAACCCCCCAGTCTATTCTATGGTTGATTTTATTTGTTGGCTCAGAGATGCTTACGATGAGCAGTGAGGCACGTTTACCTCTCCTCAAGGGAATAAGATTTTTTCTCTTTCCGACGACATTATCAGGCAAGCCCTCCGCTTTCCCACCAGCGACACATATATCAGTTTCAGTGAAGTGGCTTTAACCTCCCAATTCACCAAACTGCCATTGGAGCACCAAAATGACTTCATTTCCTCCATCACCAGCAACCAAGCTACTTCTCTTCCCACTGCAGACCCTTTCCCACTGAGTCTATTCCAAGAGGAAGTGCAGCCAATCCTTGCTCTCATCGTTGGTCTTTTAGGTGTAGGTGCTTTGGGGGAAATCACAAGGATATGTGTCTATTTCTTGTGGTTAATGTCTCAAAAGGGGCTAGTGTTAGATATCCCTGGTTTCCTTGCTGCTAACATTCGGAACCAGTTCCAAGAGCTTTCAGAAACCAGTCACTTCCGCTTTTGCTCGATGGTCTTCTATCTTTTCTTACATCAACACGCTGATAAGTTTGAGGGTTTGGGTTTAGATAGGGTATATGACGTGAATTCCCAACCCCGACCATTTTTTGACTGGAATTATTCTGTACGCCAATTACCTAAGGGAGAGGGTTATTCCAGTTTTGTAAATATTTTCATGTCCATTGCCTATACTATTATCCACGATTCACCCTCATCTAGAGTTTTTCCTGAGATGAAGAGCTGGCTACAAGCCGAAAAATCCCAGAGCACTGGGGACTGGTATCTATTTGACAATTAAACTGAAATTCAAGTCTACGGAGCCGAGGTTTCCCCTTACCAGCTGCCTGTGTTTCCTGTTCGACGAGTCTATGCGTTGGAGTACATTCGGCAGACCCTCAAGGCTGACCAACTCCAGTTTGTCCCTGCAAAGAAGGGTTTCATCCTGAGACTCCCCATCACAATCGGCCCTTTTGTTGTGAATTCGAGACATGCCCTTCCCATTGTCGAGAAAATGTTGCAAGGCCTGGACCTAAGGCTGGGAAAGGGTTGGGCCTATGATTCTCGGGAAATTATCTCAAACAGAAGACAGAGGAACAAGTCCACACCTTATATACATGAATCAAGGCAGTTCATGGAGTGGAGGGCTAACCCTGAAACTTGGCCGTTGATTTCGCAGATGGAGACAGATTCATCTGCCACAGGGGAAGAAGAAGAGGACGTCAATAAAGGCCAAGGCAGAGAAGAAGCAGGTACCTCAGGAGCGGGTTCTCCCCTTCACAAAAAGCAGAAAACAGCCTCCAGTGAGGCAGAAGTCATAGGGGAAGAGAAACTGCTAGAACCATTTACACCGTATGGTCAACTGGACAAGAGTAAAGCCGGGATAAAAGTGCTGAGAGACAGTACCACCTCTTTCGACTTCTCGGAAGTCTCACAGGCCATTAGAGATCATACCTCATCAAGGGCAGTTGCAAGGAACCAGGCAAATAGGACGATCAAGGATAAGTACAAAGCCGAGCTGGAAGGGTATATAGAGAAATATCACACCAGGGTTTCCGCCACCATGAACGTAGACACAGAACACATGGTATTATCTATGGCTGAGGCCATCTTGGATCCCGATACCGGTGCCACTAGTTACCGGGTGCTCGAACATGAAATTGACATGGCCAAGGTGCCAGCAACCGATATGTGTAACCTGTTTCTGGTCGTGGGTGATATGTTGAAGGAAGAGGTGATGCGGGTAACCCTTGCAATGAGAAAGTTAGAGAAAAAGCATGAACAGGTGAGGGCGACCCTAAAGAATGAACATAAAAACTCTCGCGCCTAGGAAAATCAAATACGCAGCCTCCAGGAGTTAATCAAGGGAAAGGATACGGCTTTGACAAACCTCGGCAGCTGCTTTAAAGAGATTGGGGACTAATTGTTGAGTCTCAAATCTGCATCTTTTTCATACACTTTTCTATACCTTTTTCACTCACCTAAACCTCCCAAATTGTCAATATCATGTGCAAAAGAGCATCTAACATGGTTTTTAATTATATTTTTGTGTTTGCTATTTGATTTAGATTTTGTTCATTCAAATGCGGAATCTTGCCACTTTCCGCAGCTGCTGCAACTTTCCGCAGCTATTTTGTGAAACTCTATGCTACAGGTGTCTACAAGGAAAACGAGCCACATGGGCAGGTCAAGAATGATGTGGACATGGTTCGTGTCCTATTGGTTCAAGCAAACTCATCTAAAGAAGCCGCAGTCAAAGGCGTCCACATGGAAGTCAACCATAGAGTCTCATGCTCACTTAATTTCGTTTTAGATATATTAAATCGTACATGACATCTTTAGTTGCCTCCGAAAGCCACAGCTGGACCGATGGTGAGGGATTGAATCATGAATGTATGGTTTGATATTAGTTTACTTTCTGCAAGTTAAATATCAGTTACTCAAGTTGTTTATGATTACTTTCGAAAATCATAGTTGGACTAATGATGAAGGGTCAGAAGATAAATTGATGTAATCTGATTTAGATTTATTTTGTTGCAATTTTGAATTTCCTTAAGCATAGTTTCTTTTGTGTTTAGTCGGCAGCAAGAATAGTTTGGTTTTCATGCTCACTAGTTTACTGTTTTGATTTATTAGATTAGCATCACCTTTTCATTACAACAGTACATTTTCATTTTCTTTCAAGTCTTGTCATTGTAAATTTCAAATTTCTTTTTAAAACTTCAAGTTGGTAAATCATTATAGGGGATATCACTTCCTTGAACAAACATAACCAAACTTGTTTTCATCTTAGAATTTCCATTGCACCTTAGAAAACCAAAAACGACAAAAAGTTAAGAAATAGGTTATCTTGCACATATAGTGCGCCGCACTTCATCAGCTTACGATTCCCGGATTGACAAATTAAATGCAACAATTTAGGACACACTAAATTGGCCAAACACCAATCAGAGAGGGAGTCAAGATTGAAAAGTAAGGTCGTCACACGGCTGCCTCCCACCCCGTGCGTACGACCGAGTTGGCGCAAGCAAAGAGAAGGAAAAGTCGAATCGGATAACACACCG